>JARYGA010024577.1:0-22056 GCA_030545235.1 Helianthus tuberosus | reverse complement strand
ACTGAATGAGTAATTGTGTAGATATAAACATTGTAATCGCTCTCAATACTGTGTTAATTGATAAAACTCTTCTTGATTAAACTGAGATTCACTTACCAGTATTTTCCACTGAAAAATGTTTTTAAACGCGTTTCAGGTAACAAAATGTAAGAGCCAAATAGAAGCCAGCTGGACAGCAATGAAGGCTTGGAAAAGTGGCTATAAAAGTAAATAAAAGAAGATGTTTTATTCAATAAAATAGAGATTATCTCTATAAATCAGTTTGTAATAAAAAAAACTTGGGTTTTATCCCAATATGTTTAATATTTTAAAAGTGTGGTATTTACTCTGATAAAATATTTCCTAACTACGGTCCTGATGTAATTTTCGCTGCCAAAATAATAAACATCGATACCACCAAAACTGGTCTCGCGGCCGCCCGTTCCCGGGACAGATAGGGGGCGGGGGTTGCGACAGTGTGTCCCCATGTGGGAACCATCGAATGGGGGGGGGGGGTGCATGGTTAGGTTTTAAATGTAAGTTAGTTAATTTAGTTGGATTCTAAGTGTATCGGTTAGTGTTATATGTTTAGTGTTTATAGGACGTGTTATGATGTTCGGTGACCATACGTATCACTAAAACAATGCTTCTAGTGAAAATTTGGTGTTTCGGGTAGTGTCCGGTTGTTTGGTTGGTTACCGGTTCGTTAAGGTGCTAAATTACGCAGTTTAGTGTGCTTTATGTTCCCTTTTATGACAGTTTTGATTCCCGATACTTAGGAAGGTATTCTGGACCATTAAACCAAAATTATACATTATATTTTGTTGTTAAATTGCTGAATTTTGTTGAAATATGCAGAATTCTGCAGTTTTTGTGAGTTTTAGGCACTTTCCGGTACTTAAACTATCACTAGGAAGGCAGTTTTATGATCCTTACTTTCCTACACACTACACTAGTGCAACTCTTGGTTTCCGGCTCATTCAGTGTCTTAACATCAAGTCTGTCTGAGTACTGAACTCCCGTCAGTACCTCTAGTTTGTCTGATAACTGTGCTTACTTGATTTTGTGCACTAATTGAATCATATTGTGTTGCATGCAATAATGATAAGAAATCATGTAGCATGTAATGCACTTGTATGTATATGACAGTAATCAGAAAATCATTCATGTTATTAATCCAAATCAGGCACAATCATTAATATACAAATTACAATTCAACATTGTACGGATACACTGAAAATTTCCAGTTGTCACATTCTCCCCCCGTTAAGAAAATTTCGTTCCGAAATTTTAAGCTGCGTTAACGGTTGCAGGGGAGTTTGGAAACAAGTGTGGGTATTTTGATTTCATTTGGTCCTCACGCTCCCAAGTAAACTCTGGGCCGTGACGTGAATTCCAACGAACTTTGACAAGCTTAATACGACTTCTCCGAGTCTTGTGGACTTTCCAGTCCGTAACCTCAACGGGTTCCTCAGTAAATTGGAGACTGTCGTCGATATGCACTTCATCCGCAGGGAAGATAACTGTTTCCTGAGTTAGGCTCTTCTTAAGGTTTGACACATGGAATGTATCATGTACCCCGTGCAGTTCTTCTGGTAATTCTAGTTTGTACCCGACGGTACCAACCCTTTCCAAGATCTTGAATGGCCCAATATACCGTGGATTCAACTTACCACGTTTTCCGAATAGTGCTACACCTTTCCAAGGTGAGACCTTCAACAAAACCCCGTCTCCTACCTCGAATTCTAAAGGTTTCCGTCTCCGATCGGCGTAGCTCTTTTGTCGATCACGCGCCGCCTTGATGCGCTCTAGGATCTGCATGATCTTGTCGGTTGTTTCTTGAACAAGTTCGGGACCAACCAACTGTCTATCTCCAACATCTGCCCAACACAATAGTGAGCGGCACTTACGGCCATATAGAGATTCAAACGGTGCGGCTTGAATGCTCGTATGGTAGCTGTTATTATAGGAAAACTCAACTAGAGGTAGATAAGTATCCCAACTGCCACCCAAATCCATCACACATGCGTGGAGCATATTTTCCAGTGTTTGTATGGTCCGCTCGCTCTGACCGTCTGTTTGCGGGTGAAAGGTCGTACTCAGATTTAATTGAGATCCAAAGGCCTCCTGAAAGGATTGCCAAATCCTTGATACAAATCGTCCATCTCTATCTGATATTATCGAGAGAGGCACTATGTGACGTGCCATTATCTCCTTATGGTAAAGCTCAGCTAGCTTTCCAGTGCTATCCTTCTCTCGAATAGGTAGGAAGTGTGCAAACTTTGTCAATCGATCCACTATTACCCATATCATATCGTGCCCTCTAGGTGTCCTGGGTAATTTTGTTATGAAGTCCGTCGAAATTTGTTCCCACTTCCACATGGGTATTTCAGGTTATTGCAATAGATCGGAAGGTTTCTGATAATCTGCCTTAACCTTAGCACAGGTTAGGCATTTCCCAACATAAACAGCGACATCGGTCTTGAGCTTTGGCCACCAATAATACTCCTTCAGATCTTGGTACATTTTGTCCGATCCCGGGTGGATCGAGTATCTTGACTTATGAGCTTCGTCAAAGTTAACCTCTCGAATACCGCCATAGAGTGGAACCCAAATGCATCCCATGAAGTATAAGGTTCCTTCCTCATTTGGCACCAACTTTTTCTCCATTCCTCGAAGATATTCAGCCTTAAGATTCTCCTTCTTAAGGACTTCTTGTTGTGCGTCTCGTATGCGTGAAGTGAGATTCGTCTGAATTGTCATTTCTAGAGCTCGAACCCTTAGGGTCTTAACCCTTTCCTTTCGACTTAATGAGTCTGCCACCACGTTTGGCTTTCCAGGATGATACTTGATCTCACAGTCGTAATCATTCAGCAACTCAACCCATCGTCGCTGACGCATATTAAGTTCCTTTTGATCAAATATGTGTTGCAGACTCTTGTGATCGGTGAAGATAGCGGTTGAGCTATTTTGGAGAAATTCTCGATGAATTTGCGGTAATAGCCTGCTAATCCCAAGAATCGTCGAATTTCAGTTGGTTTTTTGGGAGTTTCCCAGTTCTTTATTGCTTCAATCTTTGCAAGGTCCACATGAATACCATTCTCGTTCACCAAATGACCAAGGAACTGTACCTCGCGAATCCAAAATTCGCATTTTGAGAACTTTGCTTAGAGCTTCTCTTTCTTTAGTAGTTCCAGAATGGCTCTGAGATGTTGCTCGTGCTCTTCCTTTGTTTGTGAATAGATCAGAATATCATCGATAAATACAATCACAAATTTATCGAGATATGGCTTGCATACACGATTCATCAAATCCATAAATACATCTGGCGTGTTAGTTAATCCAAACGACATCACAAGGAACTCATAGTGTCCATAACGAGTTCTGAACGCGGTCTTCGGTATGCTCTCCTCTTGGATCCGTAACTGATGATAGCACGACCGAAGGTCAATCTTGGAGTAATAGCTCGATCCTTGTAATTGATCGAATAAGTCGTCAATCCTCGGTAATGGATACCGATTCTTGATAGTTAACTTGTTAAACTCCCGATAGTCGATGCACATTCGAAAGCTACCATCCTTCTTCTTAACGAACAACACTGGAGCTCCCCAAGGAGAGAAGCTCGGCCTTATAAATCCCTTGTCCAACAATTCCTGAAGCTGCGTGGATAACTCTTGCATCTCGGATGGCGCAAGTCGATATGGTGTCTTGGCTACAGGCGCGGCGCCTAGAACCAAGTCAATGTGAAATTCAACTTGTCTTTGCAGAGGTAACCCTGGCAAGTCTTCGGGGAAGACCTCTGGATAATCTCTCACAACTGGGATGTCTTCAAGCTCTGGCTCTTCGGATTTCTTATCCACTACATGAGCTAGGAAGGCAACACATCCTTTTTGTAGACACTTCTGTGCTTTCATACAATTGATAATCCGCAAAGGCATATCATGCTTCTCTCCATGAATCACGATTGTCTCCTCATTCGCCATCGGAATGCGAATGATCTTCTCATGGCAAACTATCTTCGCACGGTTGTTAGACAACCAATCCATCCCGACCATGACATCAAAGCTTCCTAAATAAACTGGTAGAAGATCTATAGAAAATTCGCGCTCTCCAAGCTCCAAGGTACAACCTCTAATCACCTCATTTGCCTCTACTAACTTTCCATTAGCCAGTTCTATCGAATATGGAATGTCTAGCTTACTTGTAACTAAATCAAGTATGTTCTTAAAGTCTATGGACACGAAGCTAAAATCGGCACAAGTATCAAACAGCACAGATACATAACGTTGATTAATAGGGAACGTACCAGTAACCACGTTTGGATCCTGGCATGCTTCCCTGGCGCCAATGGTAAACACCTTCCCTCGAGCTTGATTGTTTTTAGGGCAATCCCGCTTATAATGCCCCACGTCACCGCAACTATAATATCCCTGGCCGCGTCCGTTCCCATTATCGCCCTGGTTGTTGTTATTGTTTCCGCCATGATTTCCATTACCTGCCTGATTTCCGTTTCCATTTCTGTTCCTATTACCTACTTGATTGTTATTTCCTCCCTGGTTTCTGTTTCCATATCCATTCCCACCACGATTACCACTACCATTTCCATTACCACCCTGATTTCCATTCCCGCCCTGTGCCATACCAGCACGTATCCTTAGAATGTCCAATCTTCCCACAATTCTCGCACTTATGGGTCCTGCACAGACCGGTATGATGGTACTGGCACCTATCACACTTGGGTAGAAATCCTGCATACCCTTTTCCCCTATTTTCAACATTTGCTGTGCCAGTCTGTGCCTCAGCTGGCTGATTGGTGTCTCTACGCTTGTTGGAATTGTTGTTGTTGTTTGCTCGGGTGCTTTTTTTTGAAATTAGTAAACTTCCTTTTGTTATTACCCGAGGACTCCACATGAGTCTCCTTCTTTTTCGTCTCAGAGATTGAAAACTTTCCCAACCGAACTGCCTCCTCAGTAAGTGCCACACTTAGATAAATAGCCTCAGCAATAGTCGGAGGCTTGGAAGCTGTAACCTTATTCAAGAACTGAGGTGCCAATCCCTAGATAAAACGCTCAATTATTTTGAATTCTGGCTCCACAAGGTAAGGAACAACCCTTGACAAAGCATGGAAGCGCTGGATATACTCTGCTATTTTCGGACCATCCATCTTTAAGTTCCCGAATTCTGTCTCCAATTTCTGAAACTCCGCTCGTGAGCAGTACTTCTTGCGCATTAACTCCTTAAGTTCATCCCATGTTAACGCGTATGCAGCAGCCTCGCCTAGGGTTTGGACTTGGAGGTTCCACCATGAAAGTGCTCCATCCAGAAATAATCCCGAAATATAGGTAACCCTTTGTTCCGGAGCACACTTGCTCATCCTCAGCACAGAGTCAGTTTTCTCTACCCAGCGAACGAACGCGACAGCACCCCAGTGCCATCGAAGTTAAGAGGCTTGCAATCCAAGAATTGCTTGTAAGTACAGCCTGTAACACAAGCAACACAATTCACAGTAAGCATTGGCAAAGCACAATTGTAAATATCCAAACGAGTTGTAATGTGTCTTAGGTGACTTAACATTACCGGTTGGGGGGTTATTTCTAGAGGTACCACATCTATGCTCGGAGCGGTTGGCCTCGTGCTGGGCAATAGCTTGTGAGATGCGTTCTTGCAGCTCTGTTTCAGTCCTTGGCAGTGTGTTGTCTTTATTGACATTTCGTCGGGGCGACATTGTTCTTCTAGTAAGAAGATCGGGTAGGTTGGCCTCGTGCTGGGCAATAGCTTGTGAGATGCGTTCTTGCAGCTCTGCTTCAGTCCTTGGCAGTGTGTTGTCGTTATTGAGATTTAAAACAAGGTGGGGAGGATGTAACATTCCCAAAATTTTTATATATTTATAAAATTTAAAATAAAATATATAATGTCACACCCCAACCAATGGCGGAAACATCGGGATGAGACGAAGTGTGAAGATTGCTAGAGACATCATAACGCTATTTGTGACAATATTTAATAAACCGATTTCATTTCATAAAGTGATTGTCAACATTACAAGAAATTCAAATACAACAAGTTCAAAGAAGTACATAACAACATAAGCAAAATTGATACAACATATTAAACCTAACGTCTATATGTGTATCTAGGCATCAATGCTACTTCTTTTCATAGTACCATCATCCTCAACCTGTAACATGTTTAAAAATACAATTCAATGCAAAAGCAATGGCGAGTATACAAGTTTGGTACGTACATAACAAAAGATAAGTTTTTGAACAATTCCTCATAGCAAGCATGTGATTCAAGATAAACATAAAAACATGGTATATGTCTAACATATCAAACCAAGAAAACGCAATATGCTCATGACATAACCACAAGTTAAGGGCGGCGGGTCGTGAATCCTATAGCGCTACATATGTCACGATTTGGCTCGTACAAGTTAATGATAAGTTCAACACATAAGATTCATCCAAGTTTAAAGTATCAAGCCATCACGTGTACAAGCATGTTAATAAGAATGTTCATGTGTTTAAGCAAAAAGTTCATGTGTAAGTTGTTGATAGATAAACATGTTACACCCCAAAAGTGGTAAAAGTAAAAGGGGAAAATACGAGTATACTCACGGTGGTTGCAAGCTTTCCTTCTTGAAATCCCGCGAGTGAGTTGGTGGATGGATTAGTTTGGAGCACCTAGTCCTTCTACATGAGGAAACATAGGTGTGTGAGTTTGGCGTTAACGGAAGATTATAATTTCGGAGTTTAACATAGCACAAAGTATAAAATATGATATGAAAATAATCATCTTTTACTTAGTAACCTTTGTATGACACTATGTAACTACTAGGGTTATTTTGTATTTCATGGGTAGTATACCCATTAGAATCATACCATGGTTTTAAAGTCTTAGATGATAGTCTACTACTCTTAACATATAAACACAAGTTCAATATTAAAAGGTTCGAATGAATGTATGTACATATATAGGTTAGGTATTACATATAACTTAGTCCAATAATTCATGTAGGAGGTAGAAGATTAGAATCTTCATTTAGGCACCTCGAGTAGTCATGGATGTCAAGTATGGGGTAGGAAGAACTAGCTTCCGTTTAGGGACCCCTTGAATGTTCACCACTTCACTTGATGTAAAAACAACCAAGGAGGGTCATGAACTAGGATTAGTACAATAATATAAACAATCTAACTAAGAGAAATCATCAAATCATGTGAGGATTGTATGTTTGGAACAACCCAAGTTGTTCCATAATCACTCTACATCAAGAACTAGCTCGAACATGACTTGTGGGTCAAAACACCCTAACAAAACAGAAAGTATTTGAGGTTTTAACCTCTGATTTATAGTGTCTCAACCATGTTTTTAAGCTTAACCAACCATAAGAGAGGTTGTAAGCATTAGGACATTGGTGTGAGATGTGTTAGACACAAGTTGGATGAAGTTTAAACAAGTTTGTAAGAACATAAATTAAAACAGAAAGTTTTTGGATCATTTCAGGGGATTTCTAGGTCTAATTTCTCCAAGGAGAAGTCAAGGAATCATACCCTATGATTATCCAAGCAAATAGGAAGAAGAATCAAGTGATTTCATTAAGAAATGAGCAAGTTATGCTCACTTTTGTGCAAGGTTATGAATCTGTCCGAACCTTGAGTTTGCAACTGATTTGAGAGTGAATTTGGAGTGATTTGAGAGTGTTGAAAGTGTAGGAATGCTTGGAGAAGGGTTATATTTATAGTGGAAGAGTTTGGAGGTGATTGGAGGTGTTTAGAGGTGGCTATATGGTGATTGGGGAGTGTTAGAATGATGGGATCCGTGCACAATTCGCGTCTGATCGAAGCTGTTTGTGTTTTCTGCGTATCAAGGGGCCATGTAGCCCGCATTAGGTTTCAGTTAAGTCAAAGCGGGCCGCCCGCCACTTCTGATTCGTGTACAAGTTTAAAAAAAAATACAATTTAGCCCCCAGACTTGTTCATTTGATCATTTTAGGGCTTTTAAGGACCATTCTTGCCACCAAGGCATAGTTTGAGGTACATTTAAGTATGAGAAGTATAACCCAAGTTTAATTTAGCGTATAAGCATCAAAGTCAGGTGTTGTTTCACGTTTAAACACGTTTTATGCATAAGTTTCATGTATTTACAAGTTTAGCACATAGTTTCCAAGAATAATGATTAAACGCCAATTGATTCACTAATTCGAACATACGAGCATATATCGAGTGTGTACAACATATTTGTAACAAAATACGAGTTTAATTAACAATTCAAGTCTCGGTTTTCGCAACGATTACAAAGAAAGAACGATTACAAGAGTACAAAGTTTCCAAAAATAGAAATACTAACAAGACTTGCTATAAAAGGAAAGTACAAAAGAGCCGGGCGTTACAGTCTCCCCTCCTTTAGGAAATTTCGTCACGAAATTTAGGAAGACGTAGGGAAAAGATGAGGATACTTCTTTTTCATCTCGCGCTTGAGTTCCCAAGTAAATTCGGCGCCACGTTTACCTTCCCATCGAACCTTGACGATAGGAATCTTACTGCCCCTCAATAACTTGACTTTTTGGTCCATGATTTCGACGGGTTTTTCCACAAAATGCAAAGTGTCGTTTATTTGGAGATCTTCGAGGGGAACTTGAAGTCTTCCTTCAGCGTGACACTTCTTTAGATTAGAAACATGGAACGTTGGATGCACGTTGTTGAGTTCTTGAGGTAAATCGAGTCGATAAGCCACCGCGCCAACCCTTTCGAGTACCTTGAAAGGACCAACATAGCGAGGGGCAAGCTTTCCCTTTTTACCAAAACGAACCACTCCTTTCCAAGGAGACACTTTAAGTAAAACGTGATCCCCAATGTTGAGTTCCATATGTTTGCGTCCCTTATCAGCATAGACCTTTTGACATTCTCGAGCCTTGAGTAGATTGTCACGGATTTGGTGAATCTTATCCGTTGCTTCTTGTATGATTTCAGGGCCAGAAAAATGTTTGTCACCAATCTCGTGCCAGCTTAAAGGAGATCGGCATTTGCGACCATACAATGCCTCGAATGGAGCCATTTTAATACTGGAGTGGTAGCTATTGTTATACGAGAACTCGACCAAAGGTAAATGCACATCCCAACTACCACCAAAGTCGATGACACAAGAACGGAGCATGTCCTCTAGGGTTTGGATAGTACGTTCAGTCTGTCCATCCGTTTGAGGATGAAAAGCCGTACTGAGATTCAAATGAGTACCCATAGCGGACTGAAAGGTTTGCCAGAGACGTGAAGTAAATCGACCATCGCGATCAGAAATGATGTCGAGAGGAACGCCATGATGACGTATGACTTCGTTAGTATAGATGCGAGCAAGTCGTTCAACCTTGAAATCTTCACGAATAGGGATGAATTGAGCGGACTTGGTTAGACGATCGATAATTACCCAAATACTATCGTGACCAGAAGACGTTCGAGGGAGTTTAGTTATGAAGTCCATTGCAATGCTATCCCATTTCCAAACGGGGATTTCAGGCTGTTCGAGTAGGCCAGAAGGTCGTTGGTGTTCGGCTTTGACTTTTGAACACGTAAGACACTTAGAGACGTAAGTGGCAATGTCTTTCTTCATACCAGGCCACCAATAGGATGCACGTAGATTATGATACATCTTGTCAGCACCAGGGTGAATTGAGTACTTGGATTTGTGTGCCTCGTTCATAATGAAGTCTCGAAGTGCTTTGTGATCAGGGATCCAGGCACGATTGTTAAAGTATAGGATACCATCGGCCTTGGAGACGAGATCGTGTTCTTTTGCGCCTCGTATCTCGACATGGAAGTTACCCTCGTTAATAGAGGCGTACTGAGCTTCACGAATGCGTTGAGGGAGGTCGCTTGAGATATGAAAACAACGCATACAATCTACATGAGTTTTACGACTAAGCGCATCGGCCACGACATTTGCTTTACCTGGATGGTATTTTATTTCGTAGTCGTAGTCGTTTAACAGTTCCACCCAACGACGTTGACGCATGTTCAGTTCCTTTTGGTCGAAGATATGTTGAAGGCTCTTGTGGTCAGTGAAAACCACACACTTAGTACCATAAAGGTAGTGTCGCCAAATCTTCAACGCAAAAACAACTGCGCCAAGTTCAAGGTCGTGAGTAGTATAGTTCTTCTCATGTATTTTGAGTTGCCTTGACGCATAAGTGATGACCTTGTCTCGTTGCATGAGCACACAACCAAGACCAAGGCGGGAAGCATCGCAATATACGACGAAGTCGTCGTTTCCATCAGGAAGTGTAAGGATAGGAGCATTACATAGCATGTCCTTGAGCGTTTGAAAGGACTCCTCTTGTTCGGGACCCCAAACAAAAGGGTTCTCTTTTTGAGTCAAGGAGGTCAAAGGAACGGCGATTTTCGAGAAGTTGGAGATGAAGCGACGATTAGTACCCAGCAAGACCAAGAAACGAACGAATTTCAGATGGAGATTTAGGTGTGATCCAATTTTTTCACAGCTTTGATCTTAGCGGGGTCAACGTGAATACCAAGTTTGTTGACTGTATGACCAAGGAATTGAACCTCTTTTAACCAAAATTCACACTTGGAGGATTTGGCGTATAGACGTTCAGCACGAAGAAGTTCGAGGATAAGACGCAAGGTGTGTTTATGCTCTTCTTGAGTCTTCGAATAGATGAGAATATCGTCAATGAAAACGATCACGAAGCGGTCCAAGTAAGGCTTACAAACACGATTCATAAGATCCATGAACACGGCGGGTGCGTTGGTCAAACCAAAAGGCATAACCACGAACTCGTAGTGTCCATAGCGAGTGCGAAAAGCGGTTTTGGGAATGTCTTCATCGAGAACACGAAGTTGGTGATAACCAGAACGAAGATCGATTTTGGAGAATCAAGTAGCGCCTTGAAGTTGATCAAAGAGATCGTCGATACGCGGGAGAGGGTAACGATTTTTGATGGTGAGTTTGTTAAGTTCACGATAATCGATGCACATGCGGAAGGATCCATCCTTCTTTTTAACGAAGAGTACAGGAGCACCCCAAGGTGAGGTACTTGGACGAATGAAACCCTTATCGAGGAGTTCTTGAAGTTGCGTAGATAATTCTTGCATCTCAGAAGGTGCAAGACGATAAGGAGCTTTAGCAACAGGATTCGCACCAGGTACGAGGTCATGCGAAAGTCAACAGGTCGAGGTGGAGGAGGACCAGGCAAATCTTCAGGAAAGACGTCAGGGAAGTCGCGCACCACTGGAACATCACTTAAACTCTTTCCCTTGCCCTTTTCTTCCACAACGTGGGCTAAAAAGGCAAGGTACTTTTTGTGTAAATACTTGTTCGCTTGTGTGCAGGACATCAACTTCAGTCCCTTTGAAGGTCGGTCTCCATAGACGTGCAAAACATCACCAGATGGAAGGGGTAAACGGACGTATTTTTCATGACAAGCGATTTCAGCATGGTTCTTTTGGAGCCAATCCATGCCTATGATGACGTCGAAACTACCCAATTGCATGGGTATGAGATCGATAGGGAAAACGTGCTCGTTAAGATTAAGACGACAATTGCGAAGAACGGAATCGACTAGGATGGATTTGCCATTGGCGACTTCAACGGAAAACGACTTAGGTAGCTTAGAGCGTGTGCAATTTAACAATGGCTCGAATTCTAAGGACACAAAGCTTTTGTCCGCACCAGTATCAAATAGTATCGAAGCATAAAGATGGTTAACAAGAAACGTACCGTTAACGACATCATTGTCGTTACGCGCTTGATTTGCGTTCAGATGGAAACAGCGTCCACGAGGAGGTTGTAGAGCCTGTTGTTGTTGTTGTGGCTGTTGCGGTGGCTGTGGTTGTTGCTGTCGAGGCGGTTGCGGTTGGTATCGTTGAGGGCAGTAGTTGGCCATATGGTTGGTATCACCACACGTGAAACATGCTCGCACAGGAGCGACTTGATTTGGAGCCGAAGGGGCTTGGTTTCGATAGGCCGGTGGTGGGATGCGACAGTACGGAGAAGTATGCCCACCTCGGCCGCACTTGTCGCACTTTCGACAATGAGCATTTGGAGGGTGATGATACTGACATTTACCACACTTAGGCTGCGTTCCAGTGTAAACCTTACGTGAAGTCTCATCGTTGGTAGAAGCAGGTACGGCTTGTAGGGGTTGTAGGTTTGGCGGAGTGACAACCGCATAATTTTGGCTTGAAGCCTTCCACTTCTTGCCCTGGTTTTTCTTGGACGATTGGGAGGGTGAGGGCTCATCAGTAGTAGTGTCAATGGTAGCTTGGCGTGCACTCTTCGTTGAAACCTTGTCAAAGGTTCCATGAAGAACACAGTTGTTGTTAAGTTCGGTGGCTATACGAAAGGCATCTTCAAGGGTTTGGGGGTTGGCAGAGGCAAGGTGGTTTGTCAGGGAAGGTGCAACACAACGAACGAATTTGGCTATTGACTTGGGGACGGTCTCGACTTGTCCAGGGCAGAGGACACTGAGTTGTTTGAAGCGCGTAATCAGGCCATCCATGTCACTCCCTTTCTGAGTGAGGTTCCAAAATTCGTTCTCCAATTTTTGGAGTTCGTGGGGAGGACAGAAGTGATCCTTCATAAGCTGTTTGACTTCGCCCCAAGGCATAGCATGTGCAACCTCGTTTCCCCTTTTGTTGCGTTCTGTTGTCCACCATTCGAGTGCCTTTTCACGAAACACCCCAGTGGCATTCAAGGTTCTTAGTTCATCAGGGCAGCCACTTTGCAGGAAGGTAAGCTCGATTGCATCAATCCAGTTCATCATGGCGGTAGCGCCATTTTTGCCAGTAAACTCTAAGGGTTTACAAGCCATGAATTGCTTAAACTGGAAGGTCGATTTGGGTTTGTCTGCCTTCGAGTCGACAGAGCCATGAGGTGAATCGGGGTTCGTATGAATCTTGCTAACAATGTCGGGTAGGACCTTAGCAAATTGCTTGGCCATGAATCTCATGCAATCCTTTTGTGACATGGTGTTGGAAGTCGAACCCTTCTTTGACTTGGTTCTCTTTGACGCACCGTTGGACGACATCTAAAGATGGAAAGAGAAGGAAAGGATGAGACTTGGTCATAATTTTAAAACAAGGTTTTTGTATGTAAAAACAAGTAAGTGTTCATGTATCATGTAAAGTTCACATAGAGCATAAGTTTCCAACATGTATTCAACAAGTATAACACATATGATTGCGTAAGGGTATATAAATTTAGTTTGTTCACGAGGATTATTATTGTTTTTGGTTGCGACGACGTGCGAAGCGAGTTTAAAAGTTTGAAATGAAGAACGTTCAAGTATAAAATTACACATAAATTGAGATACATAAAAGAGAGGCTCAATAAAACATTGGATTGTTTCGGGTAGAGAAACGTCGACTATTCCAAAGTGGGTCGAAAGTCCTTTCGAATTAAAGAAAACGTGCTTTGGCCTATAGGTAAGATACTCTCGTCGAGAAGCGATTAACGGTATCTTACCCTTCCAGTTACTACACGTCTCTAATCGATTGAAACAATCGGGACTTTGGCGAGATCGAAAATCGAGGAGTGGGACTTAATCGACAAGGTGCGGGTTTCACCCCTAACTTGACGATTTCGTACCCTAAATGTGGTTGGTACTTGTCGGGTCAAAATAAAATTTCGACACTTTGACAAGGGTCCACTAGAGTTGAATTGGAAATTACCATTAAGTTATGGATTTCACTCCTAGCTTAATGGTGAAATTTCGTGCAAAAATAGTTCAAGGTAGAATGAGAGTCGTTTACCAAATTGTAGGTTTCACGCCTATTTTGGTAAAGTCGTCTCGTTTGTGTTACAAGAGTATACAAATAATCAAAAGTGTGTTTGTGTTAGCCTTAGGAAAGGCATGTAAAATTAACAACAAGAAGTGTAGCTAGGAAGCATGTAAGGTAGAATGCATAAGTTTTAAACAACAAATAAGAGACAAAGTTCCTAAAACTATAGACTAGGGCAAAAGCATGGCAATTTTCCTAATTCCCTATAGTTATGGCTCTGATACCAATCTGTCACACCCCAACCAATGGCGGAAACATCGGGATGAGACGAAGTGTGAAGATTGCTAGAGACATCATAACGCTATTTGTGACAATATTTAATAAACCGATTTCATTTCATAAAGTGATTGTCAACATTACAAGAAATTCAAATACAACAAGTTCAAAGAAGTACATAACAACATAAGCAAAATTGATACAACATATTAAACCTAACGTCTATATGTGTATCTAGGCATCAACGCTACTTCTTTTCATAGTACCATCATCCTCAACCTGTAACATGTTTAAAAATACAATTCAATGCAAAAGCAATGGCGAGTATACAAGTTTGGTACGTACATAACAAAAGATAAGTTTTTGAAAAATTCCTCATAGCAAGCATGTGATTTAAGATAAACATAAAAACATGGTATGTGTCTAACATATCAAACCAAGAAAACGCAATATGCTCATGACATAACCACAAGTTAAGGGCGGCGGGTCGTTAATCCTATAGCGCTACATATGTCACGGTTTGGCTCGTACAAGTTAATGATAAGTTCAACACATAAGATTCATCCAAGTTTAAAGTATCAAGCCATCACGTGTACAAGCATGTTAATAAGAATGTTCATGTGTTTAAGCAAAAAGTTCATGTGTAAGTTGTTGATAGATAAACATGTTACACCCCAAAAGTGGTAAAAGTAAAAGGGGGAAAATACGAGTATACTCACGGTGGTTGCAAGCTTTCCTTCTTGAAATCCCGCGAGTGAGTTGGTGGATGGATTAGTTTGGAGCACCTAGTCCTTCTACATGAGGAAACATAGGTGTGTGAGTTTGGCGTTAACGGAAGATTATAATTTCGGAGTTTAACATAGCACAAAGTATAAAATATGATATGAAAATAATCATCTTTTACTTAGTAACCTTTGTATGACACTATGTAACCACTAGGGTTATTTTGTATTTCATGGGTAGTATACCCATTAGAATCATACCATGGTTTTAAAGTCTTAGATGATAGTCTACTACTCTTAACATATAAACACAAGTTCAATATTAAAAGGTTCGAATGAATGTATGTACATATATAGGTTAGGTATTACATATAACTTAGTCCAATAATTCATGTAGGAGGTAGAAGATTAGAATCTTCATTTAGGCACCTCGAGTAGTCATGGATGTCAAGTATGGGGTAGGAAGAACTAGCTTCCGTTTAGGGACCCCTTGAATGTTCACCACTTCACTTGATGTAAAAACAACCAAGGAGGGTCATGAACTAGGATTAGTACAATAATATAAACAATCTAACTAAGAGAAATCATCAAATCATGTGGGGATTGTATGTTTGGAACAACCCAAGTTGTTCCATAATCACTCTACATCAAGAACTAGCTCGAACATGACTTGTGGGTCAAAACACCCTAACAAAACAGAAAGTATTTGAGGTTTTAACCTCTGATTTATAGTGTCTCAACCATGTTTTTAAGCTTAACCAACCATAAGAGAGGTTGTAAGCATTAGGACATTGGTGTGAGATGTGTTAGACACAAGTTGGATAAAGTTTAAACAAGTTTGTAAGAACATAAATTAAAACAGAAAGTTTTTGGATCATTTCAGGGGATTTCCAGGTCTAATTTCTCCAAGGAGAAGTCAAGGAATCATACCCTATGATTATCCAAGCAAATAGGAAGAAGAATCAAGTGATTTCATTAAGAAATGAGCAAGTTATGCTCACTTTTGTGCAAGGTTATGAATCTGTCCGAACCTTGAGTTTGCAACTGATTTGAGAGTGAATTTGGAGTGATTTGAGAAGGGTTATATTTATAGTGGAAGAGTTTGGAGGTGATTGGAGGTGTTTAGAGGTGGCTATATGGTGATTGGGGAGTGTTAGAATGATGGGATCCGTGCACAATTCGCGTCTGATCGAAGCTGTTTGTGTTTTCTGCGTATCAAGGGGCCATGCGGCCTGCATTAGGTTTCAGTTAAGTCAAAGCGGGCCGCCCGCCACTTCTGATTCGTGTACAAGTTTCAAAAAAAATACAATTTAGCCTCCAGACTTGTTCATTTGATCATTTTAGGGCTTTTAAGGACCATTCTTGCCACCAAGGCATAGTTTGAGGTACATTTAAGTATGAGAAGTATAACCCAAGTTTAATTTAGCGTATAAGCATCAAAGTCAGGTGTTTTTTCACGTTTAAACACGTTTTATGCATAAGTTTCATGTATTTACAAGTTTAGCACATAGTTTCCAAGAATAATGATTAAACGCCAATTGATTCACTAATTCGAACATACGAGCATATATCGAGTGTGTACAACATATTTGTAACAAAATACGAGTTTCATTAACGATTCAAGTCTCGGTTTTCGCAACGATTACAAAGAAAGAACGATTACAAGAGTACAAAGTTTTCAAAAATAGAAATACTAACAAGACTTGCTATAAAAGGAAAGTACAAAAGAGCCGGGCGTTACATATAAAAACTTATGTTATTAAACAGATAAATCATTGGTAAGTTGACCGATAGAAATATGAGATATTTTGGCAAACGTAGAAACCGTTTAATAGTTATAATAATAAAATTACGTTATTATTAACCTTACTTTATTTTTAATGAAACTTAGGCCTAAATGTAGATAAAAATATTCCCATTCTAATGGCATATTCATCATTTTATAAAACGTCATATTTTAGAAGTTATAAGCGCCAAATAAGTAAAGTAGTTAAATTAATTATAATATGTATATTAAATAAAATAATAAATCAAATCCTACAATTCAAAATGTAGACATATGTTGTCTACGTGTGTCGGCCGAAAAGATAAGAAAGGAATGATTCTTCCTTGGGCTCTAACTAAGACTTTTGGTATAAATAGGTGCAGATATTGAGCCTTCTATCCTGCTCACATCTGTTTCCTTTCGTCTTCTTTGTATTATATATAAATATATTCTATTTTCTTTAGTTAAAATCTTACAAAGCCCTGCCCCGTTTTAAGTGTTGTAACCCTTGATCACTAAATCGATACCCTGTCCGATTGATTTAGGACCCACCAACGCATCTCAAGGCTCTGCCCGACTAAGTATGTTGGGGTTCAGTCTCGTGACGTAGGGATAAAGTTGAATTGAGTTACTACACTTAACGCGAGTGCATTATATATTTTTATTAAATAATATAACCACCCTCCTAAAACACCCCTAACACCCCTACACTTCCTAAAATATACCCCGTATACAAGGAACGAACCCAAATAACCTTTATATTATTAAAAATCAAATAAAAACAATTTCTAAGGGTTCTCGCAGGCCGCGACCCATCTCCATGGGTCTGTCGTGGGGCGCAATGTAGTGACACCGGGCGGAACCCGCTTGCGCCACGTGTCCCAACGCGTGTGAAGGCTACCCTGGTGACTCGCCAAACCTATAGCCTAGCCTACGTCTCTCACGGGCCGTGAAGGAGGAAGGGGTGGGCGTCGCGGGGCGCGAGCCGCCTCTCATCCAGCCTATAAAAGGTGGCGATCACCATCATTCATTTCCATTCAAATTCTTTTCTTCTCTCTGAGATATAGTGGGCTATTATGCTCGGGAATTATACCCCCTAATTAGCGAAGCTCTGCTTCGTTGTAAGTTTTTTAACCCCCGGTTACGTATTAGGTACACTACCTGGTTGATCTAGTGCTCCATAACGGCTGTCGAGGCTCTGCCCGACGTAGTCGTTGGAGTTTCTGTCTCGGGGTGGGTATAACTAATGTAAATTTGGGTCATTATAATAATGTTTGTGCATTGTTTAACTAATAGATTATAACCAGGAAGTCACAGGAAAAATACCTAAAGTAGCAATGTGAGTAATCTCATTTTTGCAAATTGTTTTTACAAAACCTCACTTAATTAATAATATATTAAACAGTGATTGAGTATTTGTATTCTACAATTTTCGTCGGTATGTTGGGGTTTTGTATACAAAATTTGTTACTACATTGTGAGTAGTAACATGACCACAAGTCGGGTTGACAGTACCGTGGGTGGTAATTAAAGTAGATGGAAACAGATGTAATTGCACGACCGCCCTCTATACTGTAAAACGGTTTTACTTGTCTTGATTAAACTGGGATTCACTCACCAATATTTCCCACTGACAAAAATGTTTTAAACGCGTTTCAGGTAACAAAATGTGAAAGCCAAATAGAAGCCAGCTGGAGAGCACTGAAGGCTTAGAAAAGTGGCTATAAAAGTTACCTAAATAAAAAGGAGATTTTGTTTTCAATAACTAGGGTTTATCCCTAAAAATGTGCTGTCAAATGAACTTGGGTTTTATCCCAATGATTTATTATTATAAAATGTTTGGTGTTTTAACTCTGATAAAAATATTTCCTAACTACGGTCCTGATGAAAATTTCCGCTGCCAAATTAATAAACACTGATATACCATCTGACTAGTTCGCGGCTCCCGCTCCTAGGGTGGGGTCGGGGGCCGTGACAGAAGGTGGTATCAGAGCCACTGGTTTAAGCCATTTAGGTGTTCTTTTAATACCTAAACTTAAACATTATGTTAGGAAATTAAATAACTTATGTGTTATTCTGTGTAAATAAATCTTAATGTTTACATTATGATTTTTATGATATTTTAACAAATTTTGAGCTCACAGTGTAAGTGACCAATATAATTAAATGTACCCATAGGCTACCTAGACAGATGTATTATGTCTCTGATAGGGACCTATATAAAAGTTTAAAATACATTATATATTACCTTAGAATATTTATATTATTAAAATGTGGGAGGAACCATTTAAATTTATACACTACAAGATTATAATATTAAACACAATGGTAATACGCATTGTATATTTATATGTAAAGCCCTGGTTTGTGTAATAAGTTACTACACGTATCATTAGGATACTACATACCTATAGTACAAAACATTATACTGGATTGTTTTGTCATATAACCCTAGATAAAATTGTACATTAGTAAGTTATTATATTTAAATATGTAGTATATCTATTGTATATAATAAATGAAAGTTATTTGGGCCACGTGTCACTTAATTAGGGCATCGTTTTTCCTCTTTTCCCGCCCAATAGTACCACTTCCCTCTTCTATTTATATCCTCCCTCATTTACTCATTTAGGGCTTCTTGCTTTCTCTCTCCTTCTGCTCTGCTCTATTCCGATCGATGTTCAGATTAATGCTTCGAATCAAGGTTAGATTATCAATAACTTCCGTTCTATAAGTGTCAATCTTTGTTTTCATTGTTCACTCATTCGATCTTCATGCATATTTACTTATTGTTGTGCTTTGGCTAGGTTTCTGCTGCTAACTTGATGACGGAGATGATTTGAGGTTGTTGGCTCTGCGTCCTGCAGTTCTCTTTGTTATGCTGTAATGGATTTGAGGTTTTGGGTTAGTAATAAATATATTTTTTCATTTTTCCATCTTGAGTTTTAGGTTACGGTTTGTTTTATTTTTGGGCTTTTATATGATTTTCAGGTCGATTGTTTGGTGACTTGCTATTGTTGTTTGCTGTTGTTTGTGAATTAGCTGCTGAGATTATCGACCTTCTCCAACGACTTTGAAAGGTTGTAGGACTATTAAATAAGGTAATAATTGCAGTACATTCCTGTTGAAAAATAGAGTCGATAAATTTAGGGAAAATGAGGTTGAAAGTTGATACGCCAACAGCGGACGATATCATTCTAAGGTTTCGATAAATTCAGGTGTATTCTCAAATAATGCTTCCTAGATGCTTCTAAACAAGCAGCACTTTGGACATTTGTCAGCCTTCAAACATCTATTAAGTATTATCTATTATCTAATATCTATTGTCTATTATCTATTATATATAATAAATGAAAGTTGATTGATCCACT
Organism: Helianthus tuberosus; assembly: GCA_030545235.1. NCBI lineage: Eukaryota > Viridiplantae > Streptophyta > Magnoliopsida > Asterales > Asteraceae > Helianthus > Helianthus tuberosus. The sequence continues at coordinate 2,213 of JARYGA010024577.1, read as the reverse complement.
TTGGGCCATTTGGAGCAATCACCTTTCATTTATTGTATATAATAGATAATAGGTAATAGATAATAGATAGTAGAAAATAGATAATAGATGTTTGAAGACCGACAAATGTCCAAAGTGCTGGTTGTTTAGAAGCATCTAGGAAGCATTATTTGAGAATACCCTTGAATTTATCAAAATAGTAGATTGATATCGTCCGCTTTTGGCTTATCATCTTTCAACCTCATTTTCCCTAAATTTATCGACTATGTTTTTCAACAGGAATGTACTGCAATCATTCCTTTCAGTTAAATAGACCGACACTTGCTTCCTCTCAAAGGGTTATGGAGTGGTTATAACAGCTGATCATGCTAAGGACTGTTATAACTAACCACTACTCCTTATACAGATTGATGGACTTAAAGACTGATGAGGCCTATCCACTGTTGAAGACAAAGTCCTGTTAAAGACAAGCACTTATGGAGTGGTTATAACAGCTGATCATGCTAAGAACTGTTATAACTAACCACTGCTCCTTATACAGATTGATGGACTTAAAGACTGACGAGGCCTATCCACTGTTGAAGACAAAGCCCTGTTAAAGACAAGCACTTATGTACCTAGAGTTTGATTAACCAAAGGAAAACGACTGTTCAGTAGCAGCAGTGGTTCAACATCTACAACAGATTTAACTTTAGTATTTAATTATCAGTGTTTCTTATGTAACAGTGTTTTGTATAGCAGTGGTTCGGTAGAATTTATCTCTCAAGACAAACCCTTTGAAACCCATTGTAGAACCACTGCCTGTCCACAACGGTGGTGCAGCATCAACCGCAGATATTCTACCTTTGTTTATGTTAACAGTGTTTATATGTAACAATATTTATCACATCACTGTTTTATACTCTGTTAGATTGTTAGATGTCATATTACTGAGGTGTTTATATGTAACAGTATTTATGACACCACCCCATTTGTTTGATCTGTATTATAAATACAACAGTTGTTTGATCTTTATACTACTAAATAAAAATGGAGTACACTTGGATGTTAAATAAGCTCCTCATTATGATTGTTTGGATATAGTATTCTTGAAATTGGGCAAATTTCTTTTTAAGGTCAAACATTTGTTTAAGCGCTAACATCTGTTTATGTCCAAATATCTGTTTAAAGTCAAATATCTGTTTAACTCCAAACAACTGATATAGAAGGTCAAATATCTGTTTAAGGTCAAAGATATTTAAAATAGTTAAAAATGATAGTTTTCATTAATCCTTAAAAGTCTGTTAGAACCACTGTTTTGGTTCAAACATCTGATTGTTAAATGTTATCCATTGCTGAAAGACAACCTTTGTTTCTTCATTCTTTATGTTGACCACTGACTATCTAAACATCAGTGTTTCAATCACTGTTGGCTATCCACTGATATTTAAAAATAGTCACTGCTCACATTTTTATTGTCGACATCCACTGATATTGACCGTCATTGGTTTTCCTAAAAAACGTCCACTGTTCACATTTTTATTGTTCATGTGGTTAATTAATTATAGAATGAAATTATCAAATGAAAACTAGAATTACAATGAATTTACCATTTAATCTAGTTGTTACATTCCAATGAGATAAGAGTTCCTCCAATATTGTTTTGGTGATAAAAATTAAAGTTAACATAAAAAGTAACTGTTGATGACATTTTGTTCCATATAAAATTAGTAATTAATGGTAATTTCTTGAGCTTTGGACATCTAAAATATGTAAAATGAGAATTTAAAATTGAGAGTTATTTTCTCTTAATTAAAGTTAAAATAAATATTAGAAATGTCATGATGACAATGGCTTTCAAATCAAATCAGTAAATACTGACAATATCGATAACTTTTGAAATTCAAAATATGCAAAATGGTAATTTAAATCACTGTTGGCTATCCACTTATAGTTAAAAAATTGTCACTGCTCACATTTTTATTGTTGATATCAACTGATATTGACCATCATTGGTTTTCCTTAAAAACATCCACTGCTCACATTTTTATAATTGATGCCGTTAATTAATTATAGAATGAAATTATCAAATGAAAACTAGAATTACAATGAAATTACCATTTAACCTAATTGTTACATTCCAATGAGATAAGAGTTCCTCCAATATTGTTTTGGTGATAAAAAATAAAGTTAACATAAAAAATAAAAATAACTGTTGATGACATTTTGTTGCATATAAAATTAGTAATTAATGG
>JARYGA010024576.1:0-29650 GCA_030545235.1 Helianthus tuberosus | reverse complement strand
GAAAATCAAACGGTCAACATAAGTCAACGTAATAAAGTCAACAGAGAGGTAATGTCAACATTTGTTGAAGGTTACAAAGTTTTGGGTAGAAAGTGACAAGTTCCAGAAAGTTAATAAGCCTTGTCTAAAAACAGAAGAAAGATAGAAGCTCAGGGACTGTTCTTGTAAAGATGAAACTGTGGTTGTTACAGGTCGTTATTAGCTGGTGTTAGGGCTATAATTAGGCATCTTTTCTGTAGATGATGATAGTTCTATTCATGTAAACTCTTTGTAATTTGTTTCAATTCGTTCATGTTTCTGTATTCACTTTCTTCAATAAAGCGTTGGTGATTGTTAATTTCTCTTGATCAGTTTTCTTTCATTTGTTCAATCTTTTATTCGTTTGATCTAAATTCCGCTTTAAAGTTAACATACTATAACATTTTAGAAGCTGTCAACATCTCTAAAAAATGGCAGTGATGAACATGAAAATAATTACATATTGACACAGGGGTGAAATATATAAATTATTAGTACCTATACACCAAATGATGCTCATTTCCTATTAAATAAGCAGGTAATACCACATACAAGTTAATATTTATGCATATCAACTTTCTAGCAGCATCAGAAATCTAAAGTGACTTACAGTTCCAAGAGTTAGAAGACTTTTGTTTATGTAAGATCCTTCTTTCCTCCTAAGTCCAGTTGTTTCAGTTTTCGAGCTCTCTGATCCCGCAAGATCAATTAGATTCTAGAAAATGTAAGTACAAATTATAAAAGTAGATGACAAACCGGCAATACACTCATGTTAAGTATACTAAGATTCAAATGTACATACAAGTTGAGAAAAGATCACTCCATCATACTCATCACCATGAGCACTGCTTTCAATCATCTGCCCATTCAAATATATTTTAATTTAAGTGTACTACTTGTCAATACTGGAACTAAAGAAAATATCATCAGGCCTTTGAAATGAGCATGAAAGATAACATATAAGCATCTGATTAAAACAAAAAAGGCAGAATAAAAACAAGTCTACACAGAGTTAACAATAAGCGATAAACTAAAGACATACCAGAGTAAATATTGTATGACTACGGCTACTAAGAAGATTAAAATTATTTGAACCTACGTGGCGGTGCTCTGCAACAGAAAGTAGTAAACAAAAGATGAAAGATTACAAAGAGTCAAAGAGTGATAACACATTTATGCAGCAACTGTAATTGTCCAGTCAGAATGTCAGATTCAGCAGTACCTTCGCCAGCAGCAATAAAAGAAAGGGCATGCCCAGGGGATAAGACAACTTCTTCCTTTATACCCTCAACATATGTACCCTATGAAGAGAATAAGTAGCATGATCAGAAATACAGTCACGTAAATGCTCAAATATACAATGCTAGCACTACAGAATAAGATGGGATAATGTTTAGAAAAATTCAAACTTCAAAAACATATTGTGTTACTACTATCTACAAAGATACGGATCACAACAGTTACGTAAAATTGGAAGTCTTTAGTCTCAAACTCACATTTTATGTACTGACGAGCAACGTTATAAAAAGCATTAAAACAAGTGACCTTTAGAGCTCAAATCACCTAAACAAGTAAAAATTATTAAGCACATGCTTAAACATAACTACTTTTAGGTTACCTCAACATACGATAATAAAACTTTGACACTGGTACTTATTCAAATTATTAGTTTCAACGTTACTTGGAAGGACACTAAAACATGCTACGATTCCTCAAAGCTGAGAAAACTCGACCACCAAAGATATATTTTTTATAGATTAAAGCTGAGTGAGTGACTAAATTCTATAAAGAAACAAGAGCTTCAAAACAGATAACAAACACGAGATGTGAAGAGACACAGAACACAAGATTTTGTCAGAACACGCAGATTTATCATGAGTGCACAAACCTGTGCATCTTCTCGAACACGCAGATTTTGTCCAGTTGGATCAAGCAAATCATTGATCACCTGGCACAAGAAGCACAGAATGCTAAGTCCATTTTGATAAACTTCACAAAAAGCCAGTACAAGACAAGGAAAATGATGATAATACTGGCAAACAGAAGTGAAATATTGTGTGCATTTGCATTTTGATTAGTTTACAAGCAGTCGTATAAACTGTATAACTAACCTCATTGTAGATCTCAAGGTACGACACACGCAACAAGAACTCCCTTCCTGGAGTCTGCAATGTGAATAGGAGTTTAAATACTCATAAACAGTGCTCCTAAAATGTCAGTAATAAACCAAGTGTGGCACAACTACATATAGATATTAGATACATAAGTGTATGTATACATACTGAACCAAAGGTATGGTACATAAATGCATGCAATTTTCATGCCTTCAAATATCAAAGTCAAACATGAGGTTCCGAGAAACACTTACATCCTGAATAATACTGAAAACATCCTTTATAGCCAACGGAATTATTCCAGGAGAATGGTGATCACCCTGAGAAAATAATTGAGAAAAAGTTTTGAACAAAATACATAATGTATATATAGAAGCAAAGCTAACTTATATGTAGAATAAAGTGCATGAATCATAAGTAATCCTTTATGTAGCCAGAATGGCGGCAATATACTTCATCTTCTCAAATCAAATCAGTGTTCCCCGTTATATCACAAAATTACCAGTTATATCACAAAATTACAATGGTGCCGATAACAGCTCCTCTAATAAGTTGCATACTAGTGCTTCTTTACTGTTATGAGCGGCAGAAGCCATCAACACAATTTTATGAGCACCAATAATAGTTTAATGTCGCCTTTACTACCCCAGATCGCCTATACGACATACTATTCACATCAAGAATAAAGTCTTTCAAAGAACTATGTTCTAGCTTACCTGCCCGCTTCAGATGAAATTATTCAAATGTAACTTCAGAAATCATTCTATAATAACTTCACAGGAGTAGCAACTACTCTTACATGCATTGTATGTGTCTTCCCACTGCTCGTAACACCATAAGCAAAGACAGTGCCTGCAATAGCAGTCTTACATTAGCTAAAACAACTTTTTTTCAATGCGCAATTGAATTATTTAAATCTAATCTACTTTTACAGCACCGTTTACTCCTTCCATAACAGTCTTTACAACAGGTCGAGCAGCTACTTCATACACTTCCTGAGTTACAGCAGATGATCCAAAAACTCGATCTGTAGTATCATCACATACACATTTACAGCATCACATATGGCATATATCACTTTTAACAAATAGTTAACAACTTGTACATAAAGCCAAATAGTGTACCAAATGCATAGGAAGTCACAGGATTGTACTCGTTGCGTACGAGTTTGTCACCATCTGCATACCAAGCAATCTCATCTCCTCTCTGGTACTCTCGTTCACTAAAATGTCAACAAATCAGACAAATATCACCTACAATTTTAGAAAACCCAAACCAGCCCAAAATCAACGTTATGCATTAATCTAAAACCAATTCAATTCAAATTCATCAACAAATCAGACAAATATCACCTACAATTTTAGAAAACCCAAACCAGCCCAAAATCAACGTTATGCATGAATCTAAACCAATTCAATTCAAATTCATCAACAAATCAGACAAATATCACCTACAATTTTAGAAAACCCAAACCAACCCAAAATCAACGTTATGCATGAATCTAAAACCAATTCAATTCAAATTCATCAATAAATTAGTTTACCTTAACGGCTTAAACCTAACGGTCACGGAAACGTTCACTAAAATGTCAACAAATCAGACAAAATATCACCTACATTTTCTCAAAACCCTAACCAGCCCAAAATCAACGTTACGCGTGAATCTAAAATCAATTCAATTCAAATTCATCAATAAATCAGCTTACCTCAACGGCCTAAACCTAACCGTCACGGAAATACTATCTCCTCCACTCGATTTCAACATACTACCATCCGGCTCTCCGATAAGCTCGTCGGACGACGAAAAACCGACCGGCGAACGGCCTCCATAACCGCCGTACATCGAATCAGACCTGACCGCAACTGAAGTAGTTGATCTGGAACCGTAACCGTTACCGGATGAAGCGTAATATGACGATGATGAAGATGAAGAGGATCGATGAATGAGTTGCTTGAGAGAAGATGATGAAGAAGATGAAGAAAAAGGAGTTGAAGGCTTCCGGTTGTGGAATGGTGAAGTGATTTTTCTTCTTGATGAAGAAGCTGCCATTAAAGTAGAGAATAGGTGTTGGCCAAAATATGAAGTTATGTAGAAAAGGTGTGTGTGATAGTGAGAGATGGATAGAGATATTTGTCAGAGGTTCACATGGTGATTGAGCATAAAGTGAATGACATTGTTTGCGGAGTAAGTGAGTGAGTGAGTGAGTGAGAAGGTTGTAGAGAGAGAGAAACAATGTGAGTGAGTATACGTATAGAGGGAGAGAGAGTGTGTGTGTGTGTGTGTGAGTGAGAGAGGGAGAGAGATGATATGAGTGCGTGTTTCTTGTTGGTGAAGACAAAGGAGAGTTGCAGAGAGTGGAGAGAGAGCAATAAAACGTCACAGAGGAAGGTGGGGGAGGAGAACGATGGAAGGATTTCTTTTTATTATTATTTTAATTTAATATTTAAAATTTAATATATATTAATATTTGATATTTTGAATTCATTGTATTTTATTTGGGTCATACTATTTACACACGGAGAAAATTATTTTCACACCCCAAAGCGCCGCGCTATGGTCAAAGCTGGGCGCTTTGGTGTAAAGTCAACCGACAAGGACTGACGCGGTCAGACCTTGTCTGTTGCTTTACATCAAAGCGCCCCGCTATGGCCAAAGCTGGGCGCTTTGAAGTTTTTTTTTTTTTTTTACATTTTTAAATTTTCGGGCAAAGCGCCCCTCTTAGGTCAAAGCGTAGCGCTTAGGGCCTTTTTTTAATTTTTTTAATATTGTTTTTAATTCACAAACGCGTCGATAATAGTATAAATTTTACGCTTTTTCCATTATACATCATTTTTTAATATATATGGACTATACTGCAAGTTCCGGATCAAATCGGTTACGTGTGATGTCGTATTCCATTATATCGTACTTGTGCTTTCAAAACAAAATGATACGATATAATGGAATACGACATCACACGTAACCGATTTGATCCGGAACTTGCAGTATAGTCCATATATATTAAAAAATGATGTATAATGGAAAAAGCGTAAAATTTAGATTATTATCGACGCGTTTGTGAATTAAAAACATCGGTTCCAACCCGAAACCGATTCCTCCGTAACCATTTCAGAACCGGTGTATTAAAGTCTTGATTATGTTACCGTTGGAATCGATTTCTTGCCGTTGCACGCCATTTGAACTTTGAAAATAATCAAATATGGATTTAAAGAGATTTATGAACTTATTTTTACATAATAAAGTTTCAAAATAGTATTACAACAGAATAAAGTAACAAGTTTCAAAATCATTTTTTTTATTGAGTTTGAAATTAATACTTTTGTAATTTTTTTTTATTTTTTATATTTGAACTATTTTGATCCTCTTACTTTTGACTGTAAGAAAGAGTAAAAAGGTATGCAAAAATACTATTTCTAGTCTTAGGAGTCTAAACATGTAGAGTAGGTCTTTGCATATGGAGTGTGGGGGTGGTTCTATGGAGTGTGGAGGTGGTTCACCAAGTCAAAAGTGTTGTCATTTCTTTTGTTGGAACCATGCCCCTTCGACAAAAAAGAGGACAAGTGATAGGACTTGCAAAATGATGGTTTTATTGCCCTAGTTCCTAAAGTTAAAGACCCGGTTTCCCTCGTTAATTACAGACCTATTAATTTGGTGGGAGTTATCAGTAAGACTATTTCAAAAGTCTTAGCGAATCGGCTAAGGAGTGTTCTTGGTGGGGTTATCTCGGAGAATCAATCCGCTTTTCTTAAGGGAAGATTTATCTTGGACGGCCCCCTCATTGTTAATGAGCTTATCTCGTGGATAAAAAAGAAAAAACACAAGGCGTTCATTCTTAAAATTGACTTTGACAAGGCATATGACAACGTGAATTGGAATTTTGTCGTGAATATTCTTCGTCAAATGGGCTTTCACGACAAATGGTGTTCTTGGATTATGGGAATTCTGAAATCGGCTAACTCGTCGGTGTTGGTTAACGGATCGCCCACGTTTACATTCAAATGTGAAAAAGGTATGAGACAAGGAGACCCGTTATCTCCTTTTCTTTTCTTAATAGTGATGGAGGCCCTTTCAGTTATGGTGATCAAAGCAATTAACGGGGGGATTATAAAAGGCATTTCAACTCCTAGTAACGGGCCGAACATTTCCCATCTTCTTTATGCGGACGACGCCATTGTTATGGGAGAGTGGTCTAGAGGTGAGTTAACAAATGTGGTGAGAATTCTACGTTGTTTTTTCATTTGCTCCGGTCTTAAAATTAACATCGATAAATCTTACCTCTTCGGTATTGGAGTGGGTTTGGTTGACATTGAGGAGATGGCTACTCTAGCCGGTTGTAAATTTGATTGCCCTCCTTTCAAATACCTCGGGCTCAAAGTGGGAGCGAATATGAATAGGATTTCAAATTGGAGCCCGGTTATTGAAAGTTTTAGAGCCCGTCTTGCTAAATGGAAGTCTCATCTTCTATCGATTGGAGGAAGAGTGGTGTTAATCAAAGCGGTCATGGAAAGTCTTCTATCATTTTATTTTTCTCTATATAAGGCTCCTAAGAAAATCATTTTGGATCTAGAAGCCATGATAAAGAAGTTTCTTTGGGGCGGGTCCGGAGAAGAAAAAAAGATGCATTGGGTTGCTTGGGAGAAGGTTTCGTGTCCCAAAAAACAAGGAGGTTTGGGCTTAAGTAAGCTAGAGGTGATTAATAATTCTTTGCTAACTAAATGGGGTTGGAGATTCAAGACGGAAGAGAACAATTTATGGAAGAAAATTATCATCGCTCTTCATTCTAGTAGATCGGGTTGGGAGTGTATTCCGTATAGAAAAACACTTTCAGGAGTTTGGAACAATATAGCAAGGAATTTTGTCAAAACTAAGGTGGAAGGTCGTCCGCTTGGGTATTTCATGAAAGGTTTCATCGGCAACGGAGAGGGAGTGGCCTTCTGGCACGACGTGTGGATCTTAGACGAGCCGTTAAAAGTGAGTTTTCCAGAACTTTACAGATTAGAAGCTGACAAAAGAACTACTGTCGCTAACAGGCTTATTTCGCAAGATAATGAGGACCGGTATTCATGGAGCTGGAACAGTGTTCTATCGGATTCAAGTTTGGTCGCCAGGCTTGATCAATTAAAGGATCTCCTCAACAACGTTCATATAACCTCCGGGAAAGATCGATGGAAATGGACAGCGGATGATGAGGGGGTTTTTTCGGTCAAATCAGTCAAATATTTGCTGATCAGGAATCAATCGCAGGTAGACTCGTTCGTTTTGGATTGGTGTTCTTGGGTTCCAGCCAAAGTCAACATACATTCCTGGAGAATGGAGCTGAACAAAGTGGCAACTGTAGATGCATTAAGGAGAAGAAACGTGGGCTTAAGCGAACCGGGCTGCTCTCTGTGTCGATCTGATGATGAAACGGCTGAACATCTCTTCATCGCATGCTATATCGCGTCAATCATATGGAATGCAATCAGTAATTGGTGCCGTATACCCAACATTTATGCTTTTTCGATCCGTGATCTTCTGACATATCACAGCAACAGCAGGTTACCGGAGAAGAAAAAGGAGGCAATTCATGGAATTATCATGGTTACATGCTGGATTATTTGGCGGGCAAGGAATAAAGTCAGATTCTCTAATGGCTCGGTTTGTATCTATAGCTTAATTAGTGAGATAAAGGCTCTTAGTTATTTTTGGTTTTCAAATAGATCTGGATTTAAAGGCGTAGAGTGGAGGGATTGGTTATCTTTTGTGAATATGTAATCTTGTTTTGTTTTGGCGGCCCGGCTTGGGTCGTCGTGTTCGTGTGAATGAAGTTTACCTTTCAAAAAAAAAAACAATATACACCATAATACTACAATTAATAAAAAAATACGTCATGTACATGTACGGTAGGCGGCTGATACACATAACACTACTCATAGGAGTACTTGTGCTTTCAAACCAAAATGATACGATATAATGGAATACGACATCACACGTAACCGATTTGATCCGGAACTTGCAGTATAGTCCATATATATTAAAAAATGATGTATAATGGAAAAAGCATAAAATTTATACTATTATCGACGCGTTTGTGAATTAAAAACAATATTAAAAAATTTAAAAAAAGGCCCTAAGCGTTGCGCTTTGACCTAAGAGGGGCGCTTTGCCCGAAAATTTAAAAATGTAAAAAAAAAAAAACTTCAAAGCGCCCAGCTTTGGCCATAGCGGGGCGCTTTGATGTAAAGCAACAGACAAGGTCTGACCGCGTCAGTCCTTGTCGATTGACTTTACACCAAAGCGCCCAGCTTTGGCCATAGCGCGGCGCTTTGAGGTGTTTAAATAGACTAAGGACGTGTGCGAATAGACCAGGCCTTTTATTTTTAAACAATTTGCACTAACGGCTTGAATTCGTTGTAGAACAAGACGATTATAAACAATAGCATTCATGATTATAAACATAAATTATGATTTTTTTATATTAATCAACTTTATTTTAGTTTTAGATTTCAAAGAAACATAACTTACAGGGTAAATTAGAATTTTCCTCATTTATGTTTATATCAAATTGCAATGTACGTCCTATATTTGTAAAAATCATTACATTCTATATCATTTAGCACTAATCAAGTTAAAATTATCAGTTAAGTATAACATGTGTCTTTTACACATGAGGGTATGTTAGTAATTTTACTCATTTATTTATAATATATTTAATAAATAAAACAAAATGATTTTTAAAGAATAAAAAACATATATGTAAAGGGTGTTTGGGATTCCTTTACTCCTTCTCAGAAGGACTTATCAAGATTAAAAAGTCACAAATTATAACTTCTTCTTTACTTCTTTTGAAGACAAAAAAAAAAGTTTTAAAAGAACTTATTTTCATAGTATTTAGAATTCTTTTTCTTTTTCTTCTGACTTCTAGAGACAGTGTTTAGAAGGAAAACTCCTTCTCAAAAGTCTTTTAGCTCTAAAAAGAAAAAGAAAACCCAAACACCCACGTAAATACATTGACCAAACCCCACCATCACAACCATACGGTTTTACAACCGGAATAACCTCCAAATCCGGCACCATCTTTACCGTCTCAAACATCCTCAACCGTCGTCGTCTGAAACATCCGCCGCGATCTTCGTCATCGTCAGAAACATCCCCTAGATCTGGTTCTCCATACACCCTAGATCGAAATGATTCGTCGCCTACATGTTTTTCCAAAGAGAGAGGGTTTAGAGATTTGAAGTGTTGATTTGAAATCGTAGGTCGTGAAAATGGGTTGCTTTGGAGTTTGTTTATCACTGAGGTAGATGATGGTTCATGGAGGTCATGTAAATAAAGTGAAGAAATCAGTTCTCAATTTGTATGATGTAGATAAAGTGAAGAAAAACCTGGTTCGTGGTGATTTAATTCCAAATTATTCTGTTAAAGTTATTTATGTATGTAACACATGACAATTTTGAATGATTTATTTTTTGTTTTCTTTGGTTCACGATTTGGATGAAGATGGTGGTGGTTTGGTTGTGATGGGGGTTAAAGAGTAAAATATGTTTAGAGTTAACTCTCATTTTCGTCCATGTGGTTTGGTCACTTTGGCCATTTCAGTCCATTTTTCAAAAATGCGCCATTTTCGTCCCCCACGTTCTGGAAAGGTGTCATTCAGTCCAAAAATCATAACCCAGTTAAGTCAGTTTGTAAATAAGGACTGATTGTGTAAATTTGTAACATAAAGGACTGATTGTGTAAATTTGAAAAATGGACTGAAATGGCAGTTAACACCACCACTAGCCCTGCCACCACCACCACTCCGCTGCCACAGCCACCACCGCCACCACAGCCACCACCGCCACCACAGCCACCACCGCCACCGATGAACTCCGAACTCCGAGAACGGTATACCGAAACGAAAAGCTTGCGGGTTACGGGGACGTCTTCGTCTTCTCCGATGAACTCCGAACTCCGGCGAGTTGCAGAAATGAGCAGGGGTGGAACTAGTAATTGATTTAGCCCATGTTTCTCTATCATCCTGTAATTGATTTTGCCTCCAGAACTTGAGGAGGTGATTAAAAGTAGAGGCTTTATTGCAACCTGGTGTTCACAAGAAGAAGTCTTGAACCACTCTTCGGTTGGTGGTTTCTTAACTCATGGTGGGTGGGGTTCTGTCATTGAGAGCTTGTCTGCTGGGGTGCCCATGATCTGTTGCCCATTTTCAGGTGACCAACGGACTAATTGTGCACAAATGTGCAAGGAATGGGAAGTTGGGATGGAGATTGGGAGGAATGTGAAGAGAGATGAAGTGGAGAAGCTTGTAAGGGAGTTAATGGATGGAGTTGAGTGTGTGAAAATGAGAAAGAAGGCTATAGAGTGGAAGAATATGTCGGATATCTCAACAAAACCTAACGGCTCGTCATCTTTTAATGTTGAGGAACTTGTTGTTGAAATCCGTATGATTTCAAGAAACTAAATTCACATCTAAATATGGTTAGAGACTGTAATAATAGTCAAGAAATGGGGATTTTTCATCTCAAAAGACAAGTAGGTTTCTTAGTTTCCATGTTCGGCCATTACAACCGGTTATTTGATTCAAACTATGTCACACTCTGGCTTTGCGGAAGCGTGGTTAATTTGGTGTGACTTCTTAATACCATAGCTTAACCATAACAAAGCTATATAAAATAAAACCATGCAAGATCATCAATTTAATTAAGTTTTAAAATCCAAATACAACAACATTGTTTTAACAAACACAAACATCAACATGACATAAACACAGTTTAAGGACTGTGACTTGTCCAGGAAAGAGTCACATTCCCCAAACCCGGATGACCTCGTAACTAGTGCAGCGGAAAACGTGTCATACCGCGCCAGATCCTTTAATTCCCTGAAATACATGTAAGTTGAAAAATCAACAATAATGTTGAGCGAGTTCATGTGTTTTAGTATGTGCGCACGAATAAACCTTTATAATCATTGTAAGTATGAATGTTTTGTAAACTCTGGTATGAAAGCAAATAAGGAAACATATCAGTTAATGTGTAACCACATGGTCCAACCTGCGGGCGCATGGGAGGGGATAGGACAAGGTCACCACATGGTCCAACCTGCGGGCGCACGGGTGGTGTTACGACAAGGTCACCACATGGTCCAACCTGCGGGCGCATGGGTGGTGTTACGACAAGGTCACCACATGGTCCAACCTGCGGGCGCATGGGTGGTGTTAAGACAAGGTCACCACATGGTCCAACCTTAGGGCGCATGGGTGGGGTTTGTTATGCTCAAACAGGCCTATCACTTGTATCCCTCGATCGTACTACGAGGACTAATGATCTTAAGGTTTCACCTACCCAATCACATAACCTAACAGTTCCTTCCTTAGCTGACCATACCATGTAAGAAACATTCGTAATCATAGTAACATGTATTTCACCCCCGAAGTTATAAAACTGAAAACGGTTAAGAGAAAAGGGGGACATGAACTCACAGTGGTGCGTCTTTACCAAGTATGCCTCCAAATCAAGCAGCTATGTGACGACCTACACGCGCTAACTCTATTAGACGGACGGCCGTGCCTTAGCTTTATGGTTTAAGTTTTTGGGAAATAGTTAGGCAACTATTTCGTGTTTACATTCTGTATATACTTGGTAGTCATTTTCCTTCCCAAGGATGGGGGATTTAATACATGTGTGTTCGTATAATTTCGAAATATATTATTAAGTCTCACTTAAAATATATTTTATTTCTATCTCCAAAATATAATATTCTTCTCAAAAATATTATACTTTAATACATGTGATTTTCCCAAAATAATACTTAGTAATATTATTTTTACCCTAAAAATAATATTTACGTAGTTCACAAAATAATCATAAACACTTATACCAGTGATGTTGTGAAAAAATATATACTAAATATATATATGTATCAAGTTTTATTTTGTGAAATCCCACCTCCGGTATTTTGTAAATATAGTCGTGGCGAAACTTATATTTTTGAAAACACGTCGAAAAGTATTTCTAGCACTTATAGTGAAAATAATTCTAAGTGTTAGGTTTTTAGAAAATTTCGCCAGAGTTTCCCCTGTAACTGGAGGTGGCCACGCTTTTAAGCGTATCATTTTCTTTTACAAATCAAACCAACCATTTTTATCATTCAATCAAAACAATGTTCAAACCACAACTAGTCAAAATATATATAAATCGCATAAATTTCATGAACTTGTGATTTATCCAAACTATGAAGTAAATCCCATTACTCTTAGTGGATCTTTATATAAAACAATCCGATTTTGTAAAAACCTCGTTTTTAAAGAAATTCCATCTTTACAACTTCTTGTAAAATTTGACAAAACTAGTTCTTTGTCGAAACTTAGTGTTACACAAGTATTTACACACTTGTGTGTTCTAAAAACCATTCGTGTTAGTGTAAGATCCGTCTTTAAAAGTATGTTTTCTCTTGACACGTGGTCCTTTGAAAATACCGCTTGTAGATACGTAGATCTACTAGTTTTAAACACTATTTCACAAACAAAATCGCTTTTACACAAGGTCATGATTTATGTGTGGTAGAGTTCATCCTTTAACCCTTGTTACTTCCAAAACAACCTTATGTCATGATCCAAGATCATGACCAATCCGGGTTAAATGACGATCCGAGCTACCGCAACATAGATCGGGTCCAAATAATCACACAAATCAAATACTACATGATTTACACAACATATGAGCTTTTAACCAACATTTTTAGTGTTTTAAGTAGACTTTTAAGCTCCAACTTGTATGTTCATGACTTTTAACCGTTACATATCATTTTAACCATCTTAAAATAGTTCGAGAAGGTGATTCAAGCAACTTACTACTAGCTCGAGGCTAGGGAAGAATCTAGACGAAAATCGGGTGGTTAAAAGCAAGAGAGTGAGGTCCTTCGCCTTCCGATTGCACCGAGCTTCCTTATCCGTGATCCTTAACACTTGTATGAACTTGGAATGGCAAGATCAAAGCTCGACGATGGTTGGGTGTGGGTGTTCGGCCGAGAGCCAAAGAGAGGGAGAGTGTGTGTGTGTTCAAGTGTGGAGAGTTGTGGTTAAGGTTAAGTGTGTTTAGACTTGAACTTATAGACAATGCACAAGTTAATTATCCAATGGTTTATGTGTCTTCAAGATATTAGACAAACATGATATTATAATCTTGCAAGGACAAGGGGTGTCCCCCCTCTTGGGGACGGTTGGTTAAAGGGGGGGGGGGGTACTAGTTCGATTTCAACCAAAGGTTAAGTATCTAGTTAGGTTAATCTAGTTAAGTTTAGGGATTAACCCGGTTAGTAGTGTGTCATGCGTTACAATGGGTGTTAAGGTATTCAGCGACCCTAACTGGCTCAGAAAAAGACAAATAATGTTATTGACAATATTTTCATGTTCCGGGTAAAGTCCGGTTGTTCGGTTGGATAGTAATCCGTTAAAGTGCTTAACAAAGCTTTAAAGTGTCGTTATAACCCTTTTTAGTGACACAACTCATTTCTGACACTTTGGAAAGTGTCTAGTATTATTTTTCTCATGTTTTGGCACTTTGTTAGGTAGCTAAAAGCTGAATTATTATGTAAAGTACTGAATTTTGTACTTAGAGTACGTTTAGGCACATCCAGTCATGTAGGTCCCTCTCGAGGATGAGATAAAAACCTTTTCCTTGTTATATCAAACACACTAGCGAGTGCGGAATCCAAGCTAGCATGCAACCGAGAATTTATACGAGAACAAGCACAAACACAACACACAACATTCAACGATTAACACCACTTGTATTAATGCGTATGAAAGGTCCGGTTACAAGCTCAATGTTTACAGAAGTGTTCTATAAACTCTCAAAGTTCTCTCGTGTGTGTGCTATCTTTCAAGTGTTCTCTCTTTACACAACACACTACATGGGTATTTATACCCGACACAGCAGGTCTGGTCGAAGGATCAGACAGATTGATCGACAGATCATCTGTCGACCAGAAAGCCCATCGAAAGATCCATATGTACCTCGAAGGATGATATCCTTCGAGGTCCATCTATCGAAAGCTATCTTTCGAGCTTATCATCATCGAAGGATATAAGCAATCCTTCGATGACCATCCTTCGACTCAACCATCTTTCAACCAATGTGCTAACTGTTTGGCCAAGTCAAACCAGGAGGATGGTTGACTTGGTCAAACTTACATCGAACGCACATTGTAACAAACTAAGACGTAACCCAGACTAACATAAGACATCGTTTTGTATCATGACGAACCATATGCCAATGAATGGTTCCCACCCAGTCCTCAGTCGATTTAAGTTTATATCACCCTGCACACTTTAAAATGATTGTGAGCCTACCGATACATCTTATATAGGGCTGCTTATCGTTTTTCATTTAAGGTTTAAAGAGGTTTAGACAGACCACTGATGTACTATCATTTTCTCTTTTGCTCGCCAGGAAACTCATTTTTGCTTTTCTATTGTTTTTGTGTTTTTGAAATTTTTCGATGTTTTTGGATTTTCAGATTTTGGATTACTCCCCCTAAAATCAATAAACTAAAATAAATTTAAAACACAAGGGTATTTACAAAAATGATTTTCCGATGTTGGTTAACTCATGTTTTACCTCAATGCCGTTTACCAAAATTAAGTTTTAATCAGAAATGATTTAGCGAATTTTGGAAAAATCAGTTGGCATGTCGGTTTGTGGTGCGGACCATGACAGCATTGTCTGGCCAAAGAGTGCTGAACGAGATAATAATTCACAAAGCAGCTTAAATATCGACAAGTATAGGAGAGATTAGAAATTTAAAACCGTATCCTGCAACTGCATCGTGCATTGCCAGGAATTTGAGTGCTCTCCCAAACTGGATATCCACCCGGTGTGGATTTCAGAGTCGATTCTTTGCAGCTACTTAGAAATCTCTTGACAGCAACAAGATCAGAAACCTTTGGGTCCGACTGGTCGTCCACATTGCGCCAGCGAAGGTCTTTGTCTTTCTCTTTCAGAAGTAGTGTGCGGTTGTTCAACCCATGCCAAGGCGTCCGCACACCTGGTTGGTTTGTTCAACAAACACATTTTCTTCAATCACACCATGAAGAAATGTACACTGCACGTTCATCTTGTAGATTGTTGAACTTCAGACGTGCTGCAGGTGCGTACATTTTGATTTGAATCTATCCCGGGGACCCGATCAAAGCCTTGAACATTCACATTTTGAAATGATTTTCATTTTGTCGAAGCTTTTCAATTTCTTTCATCAGACATTTCTTTTTCCCTTTTCTTTTCCTCTCCATCAAAGGCAGCAATTTCTTCTGTTGCCTATTTTGTGCAAGGATGCTCCACTATCAACAATCTTACGACTATCGAAAGTTCCTCCTGGAATATCCTACACACTCACTCAAAAATTAGTTGGAGAGAGGGACCCAAGCCTTCGTGGACTTGGGTCGTCCTTGATCATCAAGAAAAGTGATTTCAATCACTTGATGATTAGGAAAAAGGACCTGTGGTGCTTCCCCTGACTGAATTACCTGTTTTTGTTTCCAAGCTGTTTGTTCTTTACCAGTATTTGCATTAATTGTTTTAGCATTTACTGGTTTAACAGTTTTAGGTTTTGCTTGAACAGGTTTTTCTTCTTTGACCTCTGATTTTAAGGCCTTCTCAATTACCTTTTGATTCTTTTGTTTTAACTTCTTTTCCTTTTCTTTCAAGACACGTGGGTCTTGTTTCGGGGAAAATGATCGTTTTTGGTAATTGGTTTCTTGGGGAGCACTTGTTCTTGCCTTCAACTTTTGCAGGTATGGGCAGTATCTTACAATATGCCCAATTGTGCCACACTCAAAGCACATTCTCCGCTCTACAAACCTCGGAGAAACACGTTGATGACCAGACTGAGAACCAGGCAATGAACTTTGTGATCTAGACGAGCTTGGACCTAAATCACATCCGTTGGTGTGTTGGGTGTAATTATTCTGATCATTTCGTTTTAAAATTCTAACTTGTTTTATAAAATCAAGGTTAGATTTATCCTGAAATGTTTCAAGTTTGTCTGAACCCGTGGATCCAACAAAGTTCACTTTCGGTTCTCTTTTCTTAACAGGAGCTCTTTTGTTTTGCACCCATTGTTGTTGAACCTTAGGTGCTTGAACATTCTTGTTCTGAGCCTTCTTTCCCTGTCCCTTACCCTTTCCGGAGTTGACTTGTTGTTTTCGCTCAACTTGTAGATTTTGGTTTCCGTATTGTTTTCTAATTTGGTTACACGGAATTGGATCACATTGAGTGACGGTAACTTTGCCACTTTTGTTTCCCAAAAACTTGTCAGTACATCCTTCAAAAATTTGCTCAATTAAATCTTGATTTACATTTTTAATTGGAAAATCTTTGTTAGAGTAAATTTTGTCATCTCCTTTGAGCGTGTACAACAAGTTACTCCCTTCAACACTTGATACAATCGACTCCATTTCTTTTGACATTTCAGTCTTACTCGGTTTCACTGGTGGATCACACAGGATGTGATTCTCGATTGGAATATCTGTTGTAACCGAGTTAGACTGTTGTTCCACAATTACTTCAGATTCATCATCCGAAGAATCAGCATCCTCAACAGTGGGAGGACTCTGTTCCTTAACACATGATGAATCTGTCACATTCTCAGATTCAGATTCAGTTTCAGATTGGCCCGAGGATGATGTACCAGTTGTGAACCCGAGGCCTGCTGCAAAGTCATCTAGACCGAGTGGCACAGTAGGTTCAAAACGGGGCATATCCTCGTCATCAGGCAATTTGGAGTAATTGTGATTCATTGGGGGAGGACATGATTTGAATCCCATACACTTCTTATCCCCCTTTTTCTTTTGAACATCAATAATGTGATCCAATACATAGCGGGAATTGGAATAACTTTCCAATTTCTGCTTGATTGTTTCACATTCACATCGAGCGGTTGCCAATTCTACCATCTGCTTTTCAATTGTGTCTATAAGATCATTGTTAGCATGTTGTTTTCGCAAAACAGCTTTTTGTAATTCTGAAACATCATGTCTTAATGACGCAATTGTTGTTTTAAATTCCTTTTCATTTCTGGTTAAAAACACGTTAGCTTCAGCTGCTTTAGAAAGGTTTACAATCAATTCTTGATTGTGTTTGGATAGGATTTCAATCTGACCTTCCTGTTCAGCATATTTAACATTTAAACTATCACAATTTTCACAGCTAACTACAGTGGGTTCATCGACACATACCTGACCTGATGAACTGTCGACATTAGCCATAAAGGCTGAATGGAGAGAAGACGAAGAGTAAGCAGCTTGATCCATCAATTTAGATCTTCTTTCAGTTCCTGCTGCAGCTTCTTTCAAAAGCTCATCAATATCTGCATCGACTGACGCACTTGATGTCACATCCACATGATCATTTCCTGAAGTGGAGGATTCTTCATCTGAGCTTCCACTATAACCAGAACTGTCTTCATCTCCAGAAGATGCAACACCATTGGTGGAAGATTCTCCACCACTGGCGTGCTTTAAATCCTTTACGACTTCAGCAAAACATGCTGTTCCACCATTTCCTCCTTCTCCAAGCTGAAGCGACCAATCACAACCCTCATCTATTTGAACCAACAGTCCCCGGTTGGTATTTGATGACCCTGCTTGGCCTTGGTTGTTGACAGGTATCAACGTACGAACATTGTTCCCGTTCTGGTTGCCTTGATTTCTGAACGGATTTTGATTTCCATGCTGAGCTGGTCTTGTGCATTCCCTTTTGAAATGACCCCGTTCCCCACAGTTAAAGCACTTGACAGCTTGCTTGTCGAACCCATACTTGGTGTCTTTCTTGTTTTCCAAGTTGGTTCTCCCCGTCCTTTCCATAAACTCCTTAGCTCTTCGAATTGCACTAGCAAGAGCCCATTTGATATCCATCATTTCAAACTCTTCTTTATCCACTTGCTGATAATCTTCATTGGTTAGATTGATATTCCCAATCTGACCTGCGACTAATCCACAATAAGCACTAACCAAGGTATTCAACATCTCCATATGCTCCTTGGCTACTTCGACACTGACTTTGGAAAAGTTGGAAGTGTCTAGTCTGACTGTGTTAGGATTGGAAGTGGCTTGAAAGTTTGAGGAGCTTCCATAAAACCCTTGCTGTTGCGGTTGTTGCTGCTGAGCTGTCGGTTGTGCATTCGGTCTTGAAAACATCGTGTAAGCTGAAGGATCAAACTGATCTGTTGTTGAAGGTCCGGTGTTTGAGATGAAGGCTGTTTGAAGTTTCGCATGTTGAGAGGCTGGTCTTTCTCCACTGATACCTCCTGCAATCCCAAAGTACATCTCTGGATTTTGAGGAGTTAGTGTTCGTTTTGCCTTAAGCTTTTCTTCTACATCCTTGTTCTCCAGTTTTTGAATCAACTCATAAACGTTGATTGTGTCTAGAACACCATTTTCTTTGAGAATTTCAAGGTAACTGCTCCACTTTGCTGGTAAGCTATCAGCGAATCTCTTCACCATTTCTTGTGGAGTGGCAGTGACTCTAAAACCAAACATCTCGCTCAACAAGTGATGGAACCTTGTAGATAACTCTGCCAAAGTCTCATTCTCCATACACGTGAAACCTTCAAACTCTTTCTTCAGTAATTCTT
Organism: Helianthus tuberosus; assembly: GCA_030545235.1. Classification (NCBI taxonomy): domain Eukaryota; kingdom Viridiplantae; phylum Streptophyta; class Magnoliopsida; order Asterales; family Asteraceae; genus Helianthus; species Helianthus tuberosus. The sequence continues at coordinate 10,913 of JARYGA010024576.1, read as the reverse complement.
GCTTGATCTTTCTAGACTGAGCATTTCCTTCACACCGTAACGTGAGCATATCCCACAAGCTTTTAGTAGTCGTGCAGTAAACAAACTGGTGGTAAATGTCTTTGTGAAGAGCTTGTGTGAGAATCATGAATGCCTTCTTTTCTAACTCAAATTTCTTCTTATCATCATCAGACATAGTGCTGTAAGTTTCTGGATTAGATCCTGCAACTTCCAAATCATGGTCAAATGCGGTGAAGAAGCACATCCATAGATCTTGACCTTGCCCTTGAACATAAGTTCTCAGCCTTTCTTTCCACCATCCCCAGTCATTGATGTGATTTAACTTTGGCGGTTTTGTGCTTGTACCAGTCTCACTGTCGTTCTGCATCATAGATTGAATGCTGTTGCTTTGATTTGTGACCAAAGCCCATTGATTTGCGGTTATCATTGCAGCTTGAGGTGGGGCAATAGCCTGCATCCATGCTTTGCTAAAATCTGACGCAGATTGTGTAGCTGATGATTGCGTAGCTGATGATTGTGGAGTCATAGATGTTAGAGTCCACGCGGTTGGATCCCACTGACCGTTTGTTCCCATTTTATAAAAATTAATATATTAAGTGAAGATTGATTTAAAAATGAAAACAAGTTTTCTATTTAAAAATTTAATTTTCACAAACTATGTTAATTTCAAATGATAACAACCAGCCGAAAGATCCTTGATCGAAAGACCTGAAAAACACAAACTGTTAGACTTAAACAAACAAGGATCGAAAGATCAACACCTGTTCGAAAGATCAACAGGGTTCGAAAGATCACTGTTGAGTTTCGAACAATGTTTTCGAAAGATTCTCCAACGAAGGATCCTTATCCTTCGAAAATGTACTGTAGACCGAAAGATGAACACTGATGAATGTCGAACGATGACTTCGAAAGACTTCGAAAGACTCCCCAGTCGAAGGATCCTTGTCTTTCGAGAAAGAACAGTAGACCGAAAGATGAATGTTTCGAAATGATTCCTTGGTTCGAAGGATGATGATCTATCGAACCTCCACTGATCGAAAGATGGTCTTTCGAGTTCGAAGGATATCTTTCGAACGGTTCTGACACAGTTGACAATCGGTGACAAGTTGGTGAAAAAGTTGACGGGTTGGTGAGAAAGTATGTTCAGACCATATCTTGCAGGTCTGAATATGCAGGTCTTTCACCAAAACAGGTAAGGTCCGAATATTTTAATCAGTTAACAATTCCCAACACACAAACACTTTGAAATTTAAACTTTTTAAGATCAAAAGTGTAAAATACCAAGAACACTATGAATATCGGTTGAAGATAAGAAGAACAAACCCAGAAATATGAATATTTCTGCAAACCTACAACAATCCGAAACCCGATATTAACAAGTTTTTCAGAAAATATAAACTATAAAAACCCGAAAAACAGTCCGAAAAACTCTCGGTTTTAACAAGGAGAAGAGCCAAAGCTCTGATACCACTTGTAGGTCCCTCTCGAGGATGAGATAAAAACCTTTTCCTTGTTATATCAAACACACTAGCGAGTGCGGAATCCAAGCTAGCATGCAACCGAGAATTTATACGAGAACAAGCACAAACACAACACACAACATTCAACGATTAACACCACTTGTATTAATGCGTATGAAAGGTCCGGTTACAAGCTCAATGTTTACAGAAGTGTTCTATAAACTCTCAAAGTTCTCTCGTGTGTGTGCTATCTTTCAAGTGTTCTCTCTTTACACAACACACTACATGGGTATTTATACCCGACACAGCAGGTCTGGTCGAAGGATCAGACAGATTGATCGACAGATCATCTGTCGACCAGAAAGCCCATCGAAAGATCCATATGTACCTCGAAGGATGATATCCTTCGAGGTCCATCTATCGAAAGCTATCTTTCGAGCTTATCATCATCGAAGGATATAAGCAATCCTTCGATGACCATCCTTCGACTCAACCATCTTTCAACCAATGTGCTAACTGTTTGGCCAAGTCAAACCAGGAGGATGGTTGACTTGGTCAAACTTACATCGAACGCACATTGTAACAAACTAAGACGTAACCCAGACTAACATAAGACATCGTTTTGTATCATGACGAAATACAGACAAAGTACAGACACAAGTGCACCAACAAACTCCCCCTTGGCTGTAGCTTTGTCTCGATCTTCGTGTCTTCAAGTCTTCAAGGCCGAGTCGAACCAAGCCGAGTCGCGTCCACACAAAGTGCATCAACAAGTCATTGTAACTTATTCCTAGAGACGCAGTTCTACAACCCTTGTATCCCTACACTCACCACTAGTGTAGCAAAATATTTCTGGCTCATACAGGCCTTAGAGGCAGTGTCTGCCTGATGCTGGCTTATCAGCATGTTCAATAGGTTATCCGTTTATAGTGCTACTGTGCTTTTTGTGCATCATGTTTGTCACTAAGGTTCAGTATGTAAATAATGTAGTGACAGCAAGTAAAGTATGATGCAAGTAAGTACATGTATCAGTATTCAAGTAGCAGTTTATTCACAAGTTCAAGTAAGCACAGTAATTAAGCAGTAATTAATTATTAATTAAGTCGTACGGATACCTGGTTTAGTGAGGGTTGTCACATTCTCCCCCCGTTAGAAAAATTTCGTCCCGAAATTTTAAGTTCTGCTTGTAGATGCAGGGTTCTTAGGAAATAGGTGGGGGTATTTCTCTTTCATCCGGTCCTCACGCTCCCAGGTGTATTCCGGACCATGTCTGGCATTCCAACGAACTTTGACGAGTTTGACACTGCTCCGGCGGGTCTTGTTTACTTTCCAATCTGTAACCTCAACCGGTTCTTCAACGAAATGGAGCGTGTCGTCAACATGAATCTCGTCGATGGGAATGGCAATGGTATCTTGAGTTGGACTTTTCTTCAGGTTGGATACATGAAATGTATCGTGAACTGAATGGAGTTCAGTAGGTAAGTCCAGCTTGTATGCTAGCAGTCCTATTCTTTCCAAGATTCTGAAAGGACCAATGTAGCGCGGATTTAACTTTCCACGCTTTCCGAAGCGTGCCACACCCTTCCAGGGTGAAACTTTCAATAAAACCATTTCTCCCACTTAGAATTCCAAGTGTTTCTGGTTTGGATCTGCATAGGCTTTCTGTCTGTGGCGAGCTGCTTCGATGCGTTTTAGAATCTGCGCAATCTTGTCTGTCGTCTCTTGGACGATTTCGGGACCAGCAAGCTGCCTATCACCTGCGTCAGCCCAGCATAGGGGTGATCGGCACTTGCGTCCGTAAAGGGCTTCAAATGGCGCGACGCCAATACTGGTGTGGTAGCTGTTGTTGTAGGAAAATTCGACCAAAGGCAAATGCTTGTCCCAGCTACCGCCCAAATCCATAACACACGCTCTCAGCGTGTCTTCCAAAGTCTGTATCGTTCGCTCGCTTTGACCGTCAGTTTGCGGATGAAACGCAGTGCTCAGATTTAATTGTGAGCCAAAAGCTTCTTGGAAGGATTGCCATATCCTTGACACAAACCTTCCGTCTCTATCAGAGATGATTGAGAGAGGCACTCTATGACGTGCGACGATCTCTCTCATGTAAATTTCAGCCAACTTGCTCGTATTATCCTTCTCTCTGATAGGTAAGAAGTGTGCTGACTTTGCTAATCGATCCACTATTACCCAAATAGTGTCATGGCCTCTCGGCGTTCTTGGCAACTTTGTAACAAAATCCATTGAGATTTGTTCCCATTCCCACTTGGGAATCTCAGGTTGTTGCAGAAGTCCTGAAGGCTTCTGGTATTCCGCTTTCACCTTAGCACACGTTAAACATTTGCTCACATATATAGCAACATCGCCTTTCATCCTAGGCCACCAACAGTAATCCTTGAGGTCTTGGTACATCTTATCCGCTCCTGGATGGATAGAGTACCGTGATTTGTGAGCTTCATCGAAAATAACCTTCCTTAAACTACCAAACAGAGGAACCCAAATCCTTTTCTCAAAACATAACGTTCCTTCCTCTTTTGGCACCAAAAGCTTCTCCATCCCACGGAGATATTCTTCTTCAAGGTTTCCTTCCTTGAGAGCTTCTTTCTGCGCGGCACGAATGCGCAAGGAAAGATCGGTTTGGGTAATCATTTCTAAAGCCCTAACCCTTATGGGCTTGATCCCCTCCTTTCGACTTAGGGCATCGGCGACCACATTCGCCTTCCCTGGATGATACTTTATCTCGCAGTCGTAATCATTGAACAACTCAACCCATCGTCTTTGTCTCATATTCAACTCCTTCTGGTTGAATATGTGTTGTAGGTTCTCATGATCTGTAAAAATTGTACACTTCGTACCATAATGGTAGTGTCTCCAGATCTTTAATGCAAATACCGCTGCGCCAAGTTCCAAATCATGTGTGGTATAGTTCTTTTCGTGCACTTTCAATTGACGTGATCCGTAAGCAATAACCTTTTGGCGTTGCATCAACACACAACCCAATCCTTGACGCGGAGCGTCGCAGTATACCACAAAATCATATGTACCTTCCGGTAGTGCTAAGGTTGGCGCATTGCGGAGCTTATCCTTCAATATCTGGAACGCTTCTTCCTGTTTGATTCCCCAATCAAACTTTTTATCTTTCTGCGTGAGGAGTGTCAAAGGTTGAGCGATTTTTGAAAAATCCTCAATGAACCTTCGATAGTAGCCAGCCAAACCTAAGAATTGTCGAATCTCGGTTGGCGTCTTTGGCGTTTCCCAATTCTTAATCGCTTCGATCTTTGTTGGATCCACATGGATTCCATCTCCATTTACCACATGTCCAAGAAATTGGACCTCACGTAGCCAAAATTCGCACTTAGAGAGTTTGGCATACAACTGTTCTTTCTTTAGCAGTTCCAAAATAGCTCTTAGATGCGGCTCGTGCTCAGCCTTTGTTCTTGAATAAATCAAGATGTCGTCGATAAACACAATCACGAACTTGTCCAAGTGCGGCTTGCAAACTCTATTCATCAAGTCCATAAAGACTGCAGGTGCGTTTGTCAAACCAAACGGCATAACAAGGAACTCGTAGTGTCCATAACGAGTTCTGAAGGCTGTCTTTGGGATACTCTCCTCTTGTATCCTTAACTGATGGTGTCCAGATCGAAGGTCGATCTTTGAATAAAAGTTTGAACCTTGCAGTTGGTCGAATAGATCATCAATCCTTGGCAGAGGGTATCTATTCTTGATCGTCAGCTTGTTCAGCTCCCGGTAGTTGATGTTTATTTGAAAATCATCATCCTTCTTTTTGACGAGTAGAAATGGGGTTACCCCAAAAGGGAATTTTGGTCTGTTATCTTCCTTCTCTATCCATTGCTAAAACTTCTCTGTCAATCCTTGCATCTCCGAAAATGTAAGTCGCTACGATGCATCGACTACGGGTGCAGTGCCTGGAATTAGATCGACGCGGGATTCGACTAATCGTTGAGGAGACGATTCCGGCAAGTCTTCGAGGAAGACTTCGGGGTATTCTCCAATCACAGGGATATCTTCGAGTTTTGGTTCTTCGGCTTCTTTTTCCACGACATGAGCCAAGAATGCAACACATCCTGTGTGCGAAAATTTTTGTGTCTTCTTTGTCTGATAATCCGTAGGAGCGTATCCTGCTCCGTGAATCACAATCATTTCTCCGTTCGTCGTCGGGGTGCGGATGACAATCTCCGCCGGGTTGTTTGACAACCAGTCCATCCCAATTATCACATTGAAGCTTCCGTTAGGCTTTGTTCTATCGAGAACTGGGTATCTAGGTTACTTACTACTAAAACAACTATATTTTCTGAAGCTAGAATTTGACAATACTGTCAAATAGAGCATAACATTGACTATTATGAGACGTACCGATACCCGCGCTTGGATTATGTTCCCGCTGTTGAGCTTTCATTCACGTGCCTGAGTGTTCTTAGGGCAATACTTCCTGAAATGCCCCACATCACCGCAATTAAAACATGCTTGGCCACAGCCTTGATCGTCACCATCTTGACCTCTATTTCCATGTTTAGTACCTTGCCGACACGTTTCCTTAACATATCCCACCTTGCCACAGTTACCACATTTTCCATATCTACACCGCCCGTTATGGTGACGTCGACAGTTGTCGCACTTTGGTAGGATACCCGTGTACTCTTTTCTCTTTTTGGCCTTGTCGTCGCTACTCGACTGGGTACCCTGTTTGAAATTCGCCAACTTCCTCTTGTTGTCCCCAGATGACTCTACATGAGTCTCCTTCTCCTCCTCAGAGGTTGAAAATTTGTTCATCCTGATTGCCTCTTCTGTCAGGGCTACACTTAGATTGATGGCCTCAGTGATTGTTGCAGGCTTTGATGTCGTTACCATGCTCATGATTTGGGGTGCCAATCCCCAAATGAAACGCTCAATCCTCTTAAACTCCGGATCTACCATGTAAGGAACGATACGCGATAGAACTTGGAACTTCTCCACATACTCAGCTATTTTTGGACCTTCCATCTTCAAGTTCCAGAACTCAGTTTCTACCTTCTAGCTTTCTGTTCTCGAACAGTACTTTTTATGCATTAGCTCTTTCAGCTCGTCCCATGATAGAGCATACGCGGCAGCCTCGCCCATTGTCTGAACCTGAAGTTTCCACCATGACAGAGCCCCATCTTGGAACAGCCCGGAAATGTATGTGACCTGATCTCTTGGGGCGCATTTGCTCGCACGCAAAACAGTGTATGTCTTCTCAATCCAGCGTACGAAGGCTACGGCACCCCCAGTGCCGTCGAAATGTAGGGGCTGGCAGCCTAAGAACTGCTTGTAGGTGCAGCCGTTGGGTGGGTTATTTCCTGAGGTACCTCCGTTGCGCTCGAAGTGATGGGCCCCATATTGTGCGATGACTGCAGCAATGATTCCCTGAAGTTCCGCCTCGTTGGTGGGTATGCGTACATCCCGTCTTGGAGGCATCTTCGAAATGATGATCGTATGGGTCAGGTCATAGTAAGTAAAGTGTACGTAAGTATACAACAATATCAACACATAACATCTCATGTTATAAATAAATCAATCACATAACATCTCATGTTATAAATCAATCACCCATATTGATAGCCTCTGCAATGGTTGAGGGCTTCAAGGTAGTAACCATGCCCCTGATCTGGGGTGCAAGTCCCCAAATGAATCGTTCCATCTTTTTGAACTCTGGTTTGACTAAGTAGGGAACGACCCTAGACAAGTCGTGAGATTGCTGGATGCATTCAGGAATCTCTGGTCCATCCATTTTCAATTCCGGGACCCTACCTCACGCTTCTGGTTTCCAGCCCTAGAATTGTATTTCTTCTCCATCACTCCTTTGAGCTCGTCCCAGCTCAGTGCATTAGCAGTATCTTGTACCAAGGGTCTGAACCTGGAGGTTCCATTATGAGGGTGTGCCATCTAGAAATAACCACGAGATATAAGTAACACTCTGTTGGGGCGAACAGTTACTCATTCTTAGAATGGAGTCGGTCTTTTCGGACCAACGAACAAATGCCACGACGCCTCATGTTTCGTCAAGGTCCAAAGACTTGCAGTTCAGGGACTGCCTATAGGTGCAGCCAGTTGGGGGGGGGGGGTTGTTCCCAGTGGTGCCATTGATGTGCTTAGAGTGGGGGACTTTACGTTGTGCAGTTGCCTGTGAGATGTGCTTTTGCAGCTCGGCTCCTGTCCGTGGCAACGTACTGGTGTTTGTGTCACGTCTGGGTGACAATCTCTTCTGTCGAAGTGGTATGAAGCGGGCTAGACAACATTTCAGTTGTCTATGAGATACATAGCACCATAAGCCATCATGTAATCACCCAATTTCACACGTAAATATACTCAATGTATGAGTGAGGTAATAGGTTCTGAGCCTTCACATAGGCTTGCCAATTTGGCTTATTCGAGGCTACAACGCCTTGGTCATTCGTGTTTAACTTATTTCCTGCTACATTGGTTTTCACTAGCTTGACCCGCAGAGTCCACCAGGATTTCTGTGCACTACAAGTAGTTATTACGTGGGCCCCCGTAATAATAAATTGTCTTGCACAGTTACCCCAAATTTTCTCTCGTCCAAGTAGATGATCAATCAAGGAGCATCAGCAGGTGCATCGGCATGAACAGGGTCATGCTCCAATGCGGGGTCAGGAGCAACGCCTGGCTCAGGGGCCACAGCCGGCTCCGGATCAACAAACATAGGGTCGACAGGGACTACAGAATCCTCCAAGGGCTGGCCTAAGTGTATGAACTCCATGTCATGGTTTGGATCAAGACCAGGCGGAAACACAGGGTCGGAATCATCATCAATATCATGCTCGATCGCGAAACCCGGGGCAGGGGCAGGTGCAGCAGACGATGCTCTATCAGGGTCTGTGTCATGCGAATAGTGCTGCCCTTCCTGCGCGAGTGGTGGAGCAGATGCCACAGACTCAAATGGGTCTGGGACGGGTGAATGGGCCTGAGCCTCTTCTTGCAGGAACGTCAGCAAGTGGTAGGCTATCACTAGCAGCAATAGGGCCTCGCCCTCAATTGGGTGAGAGAGGGGAGTGCCCTCTCTTACACACACCCAATCAGGTTATGCCACATCAACTCCCCTCTTAAACTCCCCTCACACCCCAATTTGATGGTGACACTCCCCTATTAGGTGACTTGTTTTTTTATTAAAAAAAAAGGAAATAATTGATTGGTTGAAAATGAGGGTGGCCCCACCATCTCCTCTCTCCTTCTTCGGTGAACAAGCCCCGAACACCCTCCCCGATTTGCCTCCCCTCTTGGATGGCGGCACCCTTCCCGCTCGGCAAAACCCTCCCCGCATGGGGCCACCGAGGGTGCCCCCTCACCCTAACTGTTTAAAATCATAATAAACGATCGCCAATCTCAATGTTTAAAAAACTCATATCAATGTTTTACATTTGTCACTAAACCAATTTGCCAGTCTAGCCACTAACACTAACCTAGTAATATGTCACAAGATATATTTTGAAATTAAAAATACATATAAATTTAATCAACGTTTTAAATACCGGTATGAACCGGCCGGTTATACCGGTTGAACCGAATAACAGACATGTGCCCGGTACGATAAAGGCCGGTAAAACCCAAATACGGTATGTCTTATGTACCGCCGATAAATCCGGTTTTACCGGTTCAAACTATTGAACCAGTTTGCATTATCTAAAAATTTACTTTTTTTAATTGTAAAAAAAATTAAAAAAATATGATATTAAGGTAATACTGACGTTCCGTTGTTGGTAATTAATCTAGTGTATTCCATTACAATATTTCATCGTTATTGAAATTGTTACTCACATCATCCAATGTAATATTGTTTATAAGTAATAAAAATGCTCTTAAAAAATCATAACATTTTACAAGAAAACAATTGTTTTTAGATAAAACCATAATAAGTTATATAAATCTTAATTGATATTGGATTGTTCTTTTAGATTAATTGTATTTTATGGAATTATAGTGTTAACTAGTGACCCGATTGAACCATTTCAGAGCCTAACCGGTATGAATAAAAAACCGGTTTTTAAAACATTGAATTTAACAAGACAAAGGATATTTATTTCCATAAATAACAGGGTCCCAAACATAACGTTTATGATTTACAAAAGTTAAACAACTAGTATATAAATAGTAGTCATGTGATGTGGGGGAGTCAAGAAGACGAGGTGTCATGTGGGGGGAGAATTTAAACGTGAAAGTGACGCGGGCAATATATATTTAGTTTGAAAGGTTGCGTAAAATGAGCGGGAATAATAGTTGGTTACACAATCAGGCAATCATCCCATGTTCGGTTTATTGGACAACGTTGGTGTTACGCTCCCATGACAACATTTTAGTATTGTGTGGTTTTATTTATTTATTTTTATTTTTTTAGAAGAGTTAATTACATAGTTAGTCCCTGTGGTTTGCAAAAAATAACAACCTTAGGTATTAATAGTTTAGAATCACATTCTAGGGTATTAACTTTTCATTTTGTAACGTTTGAGGGTATTAGCACTGTTTAAAGGCTTAAAATCACATTTTATTAGTACCCTCAAATGTTACAAAATGAAAACTTAATACCCTCAAACGTTACAAAATGAAAAGTTAATACCCTCAAACGTTACAAAATGAAAAGTTAATACCCTAGAATGTGATTTTAAACTATTAGTACCTAATGTTGTTATTTTGTGCAAACCACAGGGACTAACTATGTAATTAACTCTTTTGAGAATGTATAATTACATTTTAGTATTTCTTTGGCTGGGCTGGGGGGAAACATGCTTGTGTAGACCTCACGGGGGTTTCCCCTTTGGTTGGTTTAAGGGAAAACGGGTTTGTAGCTGGACTAGCAGCAAGAAAGGCAGAATCAAAGAAAGTGGATAAGCACGCTAAAGCTTGCGCAGAGAACCAACATGTCTTTATCCCTTTTGCCTTTGATACTTTTGGCTCCCTAGCACCAGAAGCCATCAACTTCTTGACGAGGGTTCAACGTGTTATCCACAGCAATTGTTCGACCCCAAGGGGGCAGGGGTTTGTGTTCGGGAGGTTGGGGTTTGCAATTCAGAAAGGGTTGGCGGCGCAGCTTGTTGCCCGTCTACCTTCTGTTTTGATGTAACTTAACAAGTTTTCTGGTTTTATTATCTATTTCATAAATATTTGGAAATATTGCAATTTAAAAAAAAATATATATTAAAAAAAAATAAATAAAAAAAATAATAATAATTACCGTTGTGTGGTTTTTTTTTTTTTTTTTTTTTTTTTTTTGAGAATGTATAATTACCGGTGAAAATATAGCTAACTGAAAGTTTGAGACTGATTACTTAAAATGCAATTTTTTTAATATTGATAAAAAAAATTATTATGACAACATTTTAGTATTGTGTGGTTTTATTTATTTATTTTTATTTTTTTGAGAATGTATACTTACCGTTGTGTGGTTTTTTTTTTTTTTTGAGA